>JAADVQ010000011.1:0-105395 GCA_023335835.1 Elongisporangium senticosum | reverse complement strand
GTTTCGTCCGTTGCTGTCAAAGCCGTGAGTGAGTTCGTGGCCAACGACAGCTCCAATGGAGCCAAAGTTCTGTGCAGGGTGGCTGGATCCGTTGTACATGGGCGGCTGAAGGATAGCGGCAGGGAAGACCATTTGGTTCTGTGATGGGTCGTAGTAGGCGTTCACTTCAGCAGCACTCATACCCCACTCGGTGTGGTCCACAGGGTTGTTGATTTTCTTGAGAGTTGTGTTGAACGTCTCGCGTTCAAGCGTGAGAATGTTTTCAAAGTACGTGTCACGGTATAGGACGAATGGATAACTCTTCTTCTGGAGCGAGTGACCGATCAGGTTCGTGACCTTGTCCAGCTTGGCCTTGGCCTGGGCACGAGTAGCATCATCCAGCCACGTGAGCTTGGCGATGTGCTGGGCCATGGCTTCCTCAATCAGCTTGACCATGAGCACAGTACTCTCCTGACGCTGCGTGTCGAACATCTTCATAAAGTAGTACTTGCCGATAAGGTCCGGGAAGTAGGTAGTCTCGCGAGCTGTGCAGACTTCGACGCGCGTCGATCGCTCTTGGAGACCGGAAAGAGCCTTGCCAAAGAGGTTGAAGCTGGCCTGGAGGAATGGCTCGCTGAGCATCTTGGCGTAGTGGCTCACGTACACGTACGACAGATAGATCTGAAGTTCCTCGACGGTGGAAGCAGCCGCGATCTCCTCGATGCCGTTAAAGTAGTCGCTGGTAGCGTAGAAGGCGACTTCCGAGTCTTCAGTAAGCTTGGCGTGTTCAAGTAATCCGAGACCAGAGGCTATCTGCCCGATGGAGTAAGGGTAGGTCGAGACCAGTTCTCCCAACGGAATCATCTGCATTTCTTCCGTAGAGGCAGCAACACCCGCAAGCAGGTCGGCCAGTTGCAGCTCGATGGCGATAACAGTGTCAGCGATCGAGCTGGAACCATACGCCTGGTTCTCGCTGGTGACACCAGCAAGCTCCAGAATCGTGGACACGTACGTGCGCAGTTCCGGTTCGTACTCGGCAAAGGTTGAGTTGTCCAGATAGTAGGACTGGTCCGGAAGCGTGAGCGAAGGCGTGGAGAAGTACAAGACGTTCTGCGTGGCGTTGTTGGAATCCGCCGTGGCACCGAAAGCGGTGAAGAAGTTGAGGCCAGAGGCTGAAAGTTCACCAGCAAGTTCAAAGAGCTCTTCAGTCGTACTAGCAGCACTGATGCGCTTGAGCGCAGGTTGAAGCGGCGTGGCACCGAGCTCGTTGATGGTATCGGTATCCAGGCACGAGTCCCAGAACTCGCCAATAAGCGGCCAATCCTCCTTCAAAATCTCGGGGATCACGAGCTCATTGCGCTTCTGGATGGTCGAGAACGAGTAGTCCACACTAGTCTCGTCGTTTGGGATAATCGTGTTCTTGACCCACGCACCACACGTGTACTGGTAGAAGTCATCACACGGGTCAGCCGTGGTGTCGAGCAAATCGGTCACGGTGCTGGGGTACTCCGCTTGAGCCGACGATGTCATAATTGCGGCCGTAGCTGCCAGCAGCGAAGACGCAACGAAGAGCTTCATGTTGGATTGTCTGTTGGTATTGGAGCTTCCGATGCGTGGGTCTCAAGACGAATTGAGGAATGAGACGACCGAGAGGAGATACAGCCGTCGGTTGCCAACGTAGCGTTTTGCACCTTGAGATGGGCTCCCGGAAGATTTGTCTCTCATTCAAGGATTACACCTGGGGATTCTGTTTTGATTGGCGTCCCGGTCTCTGGACTGGGTGCGAATTCGTGGGCGACCTCAAAACCGGATCCATCTGGTCTCTCGATGACTCCAGCGTGACTATTGACATCACCTCAAAGCCCAGTCGACGAACTCTGGGGTGCTGGACAAAAACCAGGAGTGGCACTTGAAAGTGGATGCTCAGTGGATGCTCACGACTGCACGCATACAACAACCATGCGTCACAGCTTGCAGCCTGTTTGCGAGCACTATACACTGGAAAATAGGCGTCAAGATCGGTTCCTGGATTTGGTCTTCGTCTGCGTGAGCATTCCATTGAAGCATCGATCCATTTCGAATCGTAATTCCATTTTACATTTCGAACGAAGGAAGATTTGCCCAGTAGACTAACGAATTAGTCTTGTGGACGAGCTTCCTCCTGCCCATGGACGCGGTTGATGTAATCACCAGCTGACGTTGCACCATTAGTCGCTCTTGTCTGATGGGTGGCGATCTGATTTCGATCTTGAATTCGTGGGGTCCGAAGCGCATCGCCATTCATGGTAGTGGCACTTCGCAATTTACACCGTACCCAAGAACCTGTAAAACCCATCCAATGGTTGGGTTTTTCAATTCACTTGGATCAAATGATTTAGGGCCATGTGTTTGACCCGTATATGGCTCGTTTCTGCACTTCCCACCGCCAGCCGGCCCACGAACTCAGATCTGTGGGCAGCTCGCTTGATCAGACGCGTTTGAGGCGCTGGCGATGGAGCCAACGAAGGCTCAAGGCTCTGATGCATGCGCTGGTGCTCAGTAGTGGGACGTGGGCATCCGTTCCTATCCCTTGAGACCACCATGATGACATTTTACAGCCGCAGTTGTGGCCGAAACGTGAGAAAGCAGGCAAACTGCATCTGAGCTGGGAAAGCCAAGAAAAAACTCACCACGGGTCGAGAGCCAAATCAAATGCCATACAAGAGGGATGGTTCCCCATGTATTTTGCGATTCACGCTGAGTAGTCGACACCGAAACGTGAATGAAGTTGTTTAAGTCGACTTCGTTGCTGGTGCTCGCAACAGCGGCTCTGGCTTTTGTGGCGACGCCCGCAGATGCCGCCTTCCCGCCCGAGGTCGCTGGCTTGCTGGACACAGCAGCGGACCCGTGCGACGACTTCTACCAGTACACATGTGGTGCGTGGGTGAAGAACACGATCATTCCAAATGACAAGACCAAGGTGGATTACTCCTTCACGACCATCGAGAAGCGCAATGAGGAAGTCATTCCGCAGATCCTGAAAGAGGACTGGCCGCTCGTTGGTGAGTTCTGGGACTCGTGTCTTGACACCGACACCATCAACGCGCTCGGTGCGACTCCGATCATGCCGACGCTTGGAAGAATCAGCACGACCACCACGGCTCAGGAGCTTTTCGCATTGGCTGGTGAACTCGCGGCCACGGGACCGAGTTTCTTCACGTCGTATGGCGTTACGTCCGACGCCAACAATGCCTCCCAGAATATCCTGTATCTGACGACGAGCCGACTCACGCTGCCCGATGCATCGTACTACCTCGATGAGGCCACGTTTGGTCAGTTCGAAACAGAGTTGCGCACGTACATCACCGCGATCTTGCAGGCCGCAGGTATCTCAACCTCAACTGGCAGCGCATCAGCTGATTCTATTGTCGTGAACATCGAAAAGCAACTGGCTCAACTGCTGACAACTCCTTCGGCTGCCGGAGAAAGCCAAGACTCGCCTGATACGCTTGGAAAGCTTGCATCTTCGTACCCGTACTCCATCGGCGAGTTTATCACGGGACTGGGTCTTCTCGATAGCGCCAAACTCACCGCAGATTCTACTGTGGCCCTATACGGCTCGTACGACTACTTCGCGGGTGTTGAAGCGTTGGCCGCAGCCACCAGTGTCACTGATCTTCAGATCTATCTGTCGTTCTTGTACGTTCACCACTACGCCAAGATGCTCAGCGAACCATTCGTTCGGGCAAACTTCGAGCTCTTTGGGAAGAAGTTGTCAGGACTCCAGGAACAGTCTTCGCGCATTGAAGTTTGCACGGCTCGAGAGACCTCGTACTTCCCGGACCTCATTGGCAAGTACTACTTCATGAAGATGTTCGATACTCAGCGCGAAGAAAGCACAGAGTTGATGGTCAAGCTCATCGAAGAAGCCATGGCTCAACATATCGCTAAGCTCACCTGGCTCGATGATGCCACCCGTGCCCAGGCAAAGGCGAAGCTTGACAAGGTCACGAACTTGATCGGCCACTCGCTTCAGAAGAAAACCTACCCATTCGTCCTGTACCGCGACTCGTACTTCGAGAATGTTGTCACTCTCGAGCGTGACCAGTTCAACGTCACGTTACACAAGATTAACAACCCTGTGGATCACACCGAGTGGGGTATGAGTGCTGCCGAAGTGAACGCCTACTACGATCCGTCCCAGAATCAAATGGTATTCCCTGCTGCCATTCTGCAGCCGCCCATGTACAATGGATCCAGTCACCCTGCACAGAACTTCGGTTCCATCGGAGCTGTCGTCGGTCACGAGCTCACGCATGGATTCGACAGCAACGGACGTAACTTTGACGGCGATGGCAACCAGAAGAACTGGTGGACGCAGCAGACGAGTGCCGAGTTCGATGAGCGTGCCGAGTGCCTTGCCGAAGAATACGACTCCTTTGTTGTCATTGGCGAGAACGGCACCGCCATCGGCCACGTTCACGGAAACGACACCATCACGGAAAATATTGCCGACAACGGTGGTCTCAGTCTTGCCTTCGATGCGTTCCACAACTACCTCAACAGCGGTGAGGCTGTCATTCCTCCCAGTGGTACCAGCATCTCATCTGCTGAAGCCGACCAGCTCTTCTTTATCGCATTCGGACAGACCTTCTGCGGCAAGGCTCGTGATGGCGCCATGAAGCAACAACTGGAGACGGACCCGCACTCTCCGGGCCGCTGGCGCATCAACGGCGCCACGATGAACAACGATAACTTTGCCAAGGTGTTCCAGTGCCCGGCCGGCAGCAAGATGAACCCGGTAAAGAAGTGTCAGCTCTGGTAATGAATTGGATCGGAATGAGGCCCAGTATGTTGTTTGTTGTCGTTGGAGGTATGGTTGCAATGCTGAGCTACCTAGATGATAAATCTACTGGGTCTGTGAAGCTTGCGAAGTAGCACATGTTAATTGTCAGTGTCAGTGAGGCAGTGAAATACAATACTCACGATGTGATTCAAGTTATTGATATCTGTCGTCGTGGTACTAGTGCTAATTTTCTTCTTCATGATCATCAACATCTTCAGTATCGGCAATAGGCCCGTTGGCTCGTTCGTAGTCTGCAAGCCATGAATACGCTTGAACGTGCAGCATTTTACGAGGATTCTGTGATGTGCCATCTTCTCGAAGTTTGTCAAGGTATCCCTTGTACTGCTCATCAAATTGTTTCGCAACAGCATGGCATTTACCAGCAACGATGCTGACTGCCCATCGTTTTAAATCCTGAAGAGTGACAATGTCATCATGGCCATTTTGCTTGCACACTGCAAACGTAATGTCAGCTAAATCATCAGGATCGATGAACACGTGCTGTTGCACAAGCCATCTCATAGCATCCGCATATTCTTTCACTCTTCGTCGACGCAATCGTAACAGTGTTGTTGCCTTCACTCGCGCAGCAATCTCCAATTCTTTCGGATTAGGGAAGTGAATATGCGAACCTGACACAAACCGGCGCAGGTATTGAGTAAGGTTCGCCAACATCTCTTCGGACACTTCTGGCATGATACCTTTCTGCAGCATTTGCTCACGCAAGTATTTTGTGACGAAAATTTCATATCGAATCAATAAACCAGGGTGGCCGTAGACGTATTGGTTACGTAGCCATCGCACCTGGAGAGCCTTGTAGGCAATCATAATTTCATGAACTGTTGGACGGCTAATATTCGAATGCCAAAACATCTCTCGGATCTGGGTATATAGATGCCCTGGAGCTGCCTTTTTTTCTTTGTACGTAATTTCTTCGACCAGATTTACGTACAATGGAATGGATACGTCCCTTTCAGTAAAAATGTCGCCAATTTTCCGTCGCTTCAGGTTGGCAGAGCTTTCCATCAATTTGTTGCAAAAAAAGTTGTCTTTTGCTGCGTCTTCAAGTGCAGCTACCAACTCAAAATCAACACCTGTGATAGATCCATCGGCATCGATTTTGATTTGCGGTAAGTGGGCATGCAATGTGCTCTTCGTCAACAAGTCACGATCCATAACACGGGTTTCAACCGAAGTCCCATGAAAGTCTGGAAACAAGTTATGAGGATTCGTTTGCGATTCATGGGGACTTGCAATCACATGAGTGTATCGCTGAGTCCGAAATGAGCTTGTATCGTTGCGATCATCGAGTTTACTAGATGCATTTAAACCAAAAAATCTAAAATAAAACGCGTTAGACTTCAACAGAACCATGAGCACCAAGATCAATACCATACCTTCGGTAGAGGTGAATATGTGAGCGCTGAATCGATTCATTACCAGACTTTATCGCTGTATGCAATGAGTTCACAATCTTGGTTTGGTTTTTAAACATCCGGTCTGCGACGACCGCTCGGTAAATCCAAACATCTATAGTTTCGGCTTCTGAGTCAGTAATTGCGAATATTTCATCGATCGATGCAGGGCGAGAGAAAAACACTCGTTTCCACCAGGCTCTGCTGCCACTAAAAGCAACTACTACATGTTGAGCATTTGCCACTGCGTCTCTTTCGTCTTCGCTCTCCATTTGCGTCAATTCTTCCTCATCCAAGTCAACTAGTAACTCTGCAAAATACTTCCACATCGTGACGGATACTGATGGGAGCTGACAAACATACAAATCGCCCCCAATGGAATCCAGAGCGTTGACCAGCACTTCGAGCAAGTCGTGAGAGGATATTACGTCAGCACCGGCAAGACTCATCAATTTTTCCAACGCATATCCGCAAGAAGGGTCATTCTCAAGCCACCTAGTCCAGATAAAAGTGAATATTTCAGACGATGCTGGCATTGCAAAAGAGAATAAGTTTGCTGACCTAGTGTAAATCGAGCTTTGTGCAACTGCAGACTCTGGATAGTAACATTCTAGAAAGCGCACAAGCTGCTCAAAATGAAAATTAAATCAGGACTGGCGTACACGAACGATGTTTGTACTTACCATTCGCGATGCGTGCGGCGAACGAGGATTTTGGTGGTAAAAATGTTCGAGATAATCACATGCTGCCTCAACATCCCCAATTAAAAGCAGTAGCTGGACATAACACTCCGTAAATATAGTTGAGCTTGGATTCATAGTTGCCGCTCGCCTCAATGCGCTGCAAGACTCTTGATACAGGATATGGACGCCAATAGCCGGTTTATACAAATACCGAGATTCGATCAATGACTCGATGACTTCCGTCGTCTGCAGACGGACCTTGGAAGAGCTGAAAAACATGTCGTTCTCCTCATCTTCTTCATCTTCAAAGTCGTCAACATCAACATCACCAATCTCTCGCTTAAACTTGTCACGAAGTTCAGGTGACTCCACAAAAATCAACCAGTAACAAAGGATTCCGAAGTTAGCGAGCAACTGGGCATCGTCATGAACATCAAGCTACATCATGATAAGAACATAGTTGTGTGATTAAGAGGTATACATGAAATGAATTCTGAGCCTGTACCTGTTGCAGCTCGTCCTTGTAAAGACGATACGCTTCGTAAAAATCACCAAGAAGGAGATGAAACATCCAAAGCTCCTTCAGAAGTGCGAGTCGCTAAACACAATGCATAATCGATCATTAGTTTGAAGCCAGCGGCGTTTGAATTCCAAGCAATAGCATACATCCAAGCGCTGGTCTTCGAGAGCGGCTTGATACAGTCGAAGCAGTTCATCTCGGCGCTCTGGGCAATGTCGAAGAATCTCCAGACTAGTCTACATGAAAGTAAACATAATGCGTTGTATACTGAGTACAACTGCGATAAAGATGGTGGTAATGGCAGGAATAGCAACGTACCTGGACACACTGCACTGGCAGTAATGAAAAACGATGATAGACGACGGACAGAACCTTTGATGCACCTGCATAATCTCTGGCGCCAATGAGCTAGCAGAGAGCACACCAGGTTCTGTTATGCATTTACTCGTTTGCAATAATAGGCGCGGTATTTACTCACCAGTGGAAGCAGTTGGTCGAGCGATTGGCGAAGATGCACCAGCGATGAATTACGTTGATACTTCTTGGAGCTTTTCCATTGGTCAAAGCGATGAAATTTTCCGTCGATAAACAGCCTTAGCTGTCGGTCAGCTGAGTCGCTCACAGGCTGCGGGCGCACGAGCAACTCGTTCGCCGCTGGCGCAGTCCTCGCGTCCATTGCGACAGTCAATCGTACACCACCTGTGAAGCAAATACCGTACCAGCTCGATTATGAACGATTTGGTGGAGAAAAAGGTTTTTGGAGCGAACGAGGTTTTATTCATTGTCACGCTCTCCAAGCAAAATGGCGGCAATCATCTTGAGCCGCTTCTCGGTCTGCAGGGCAACCACAACTGATCAAACACGATGCATTGATGGTAGCTTGAACAAAATCACCAAACATTACCCGGTTATGGACTTGCAATCCCTGTGTGAGCGCCGTGTCCACATGCATAAACTGCTCTTGAGAGGCAGTATGCTGCGCTTGAATGTGCGTCATTATGCCGTTGATAACCTCCTCGATCTGCACAAATGCGCCTATTGAATGCATTCGCCTATCATTTAGCTTAAGTTCCATACATGATTCAATGATATAGTGCTTACCTTGCACGAGTTGCTCCATTTGCTCTTGTTGCTGTCGTTTTCGTTTCCTTAGTGCCCCCTGATGCTCGTGGCATTGTGCCACATACGGTGTCATACTCTCAAGAGCCTCGCCCTCTTGTGCGCTGTCCCCATCGTCAACGCCACCATCCACTTGATTCTCCTGCTGCTCATCGTACTCGTCGATCGACGAGAGCAGCAAGTTGGTATCTGCCTCATCACACGTGAGCGCGTCCTGCCCATCGTCCTCTCCCGAGGCGACAATGATCTATACGCATCCGCCCAGCTAATCAGCTGCAGCGCCCACCCATCCAGCCAGCAGACGCGGGATCATACCTTGGTCTTGTCCATGAAGCTGAGTTGCCGTCCTTCGCGCGTCTTGCCGAATGCGCGCACTGGCGGGCCGATCGACAATCACTCCCAACTTCAACATCCGCCTGGAGGTAAACGGATGTTAATAATCGCGCACGTTGCGGCTAACGTCCAGTGAAACCACCACGGCGGCCTATGACATCGGGAATCCGGTCGTTGGGGATTTGGAACATACACCAAGGAGCGCAAAACGGCTCATTCGCCTGCCCACCAAGCGACGCGCAGATCCACAAGGCGCAGACCATGACGCTCCCAGTCGAGACCGCAGCCGAGCAGCCCACAGCGGACGGCAGCGTGCGTCCAGCGGTGATGTCGTGTTTGCCCATTGACAAAATCGCGTCGGGAGTTGGGAACTCCTGTTTGCCGCCTCCTCCGCCGGGCCCGATTGACGTACTGGATCTGGCACCCAAAGAAGACGAGCTCCGACCCTCCGATGCGCGCAATCCGCTCGCAGTGAAGCCTGCTGTGCCAGAGCGCTGCCAGCTGGAAGATTTCACGCCCTTCTCGACGTGTCATCTGTGGAAGCTCATGATGTCGTTTTACGATCGTCAAGGCGTGGAGTCCTGGGCTCAAGGGATCGTCCCACACTTCATCACGTCCAACACGTTTATCGCCAAGAAGTACAGCTCTGTGCTGATATCGTACTTTCGAGACGCCATGCGCGCGAATTCTTCCTCTCCGGTACGCTTTCTGTGGATCCATGTTCTTAATACTCTGAACACAACTAACACGACTGCTGTGTTGCAGCTGGACCCGTCTGAGCCATTCTACATCATTGAGCTAGGAACTGGGTCTGGCAAGTTCAGCTTTTACTTCTTGAAGGCGCTGGCTGAAGCAGAGGTATTGCATTGATTGAGTCAGCGCTCCAACTGGGGGACATACGTCTAACCTTGTTTGTCATCATTGCAGCATGTTCTCGATTTCCCTCTTGACAAGATCAAATACATCATGACCGACTTCACAGAGCAGAATTTCAACTTCTGGAAGACCCACCCGGCCCTTGCGCCGTTTGTCAAGCGCGGCATCGTGGATTTCGCCATTTTCGATGCGACCCAGGATACCGAGTTGCGTTTGTATTCATCCAAGCAGACGATTGGGCCTGGCTCGCTCAAGAATCCACTGTGTATTTTCGCCAACTACTTGTTCGACACTCTGTACCACGATCTCTTTCAGGTCGAGAAAGGAATGCTGAAGCTCGGTCTGGTCAGTGTGGGCTCGAAGCGAGCAGAAGAACCTGATCCGCTTGACCCAGAGATCATCAAGCGGCTGTCAAACATTTTCAAGTACGACCAAATCGACGAGAATTTCTATGGAGACGACAAGACGCACCTCAACAACATCCTCAAGTGGTATCACGAATACTATGACCCAAAGTCATCAGGAGCGACGGTGCTGGTCCCCATCGGTGCACTATCTGCGATTGAGCGCTTGGGAAAACTGTCGTCGAACCGCCTGCTGGTGTTGTCGGGTGATAAAGGCAACAGCAATCCTGACCACTTTCGTGGCGTCAGTGACCCGCATATCGCAGTCCACGGCAGCTTTTCGGTCATGGTCAATTACCATGCGATTGGTGTGTATTTCGCTAGCCGCGGCGGATTTGCATTGCACAGCCCACAAGAAGAAGCGAGTCTCAAGGTCTCTCTCTTTGCGTTGCTTGGCGACTCTACCAATGAAACATCTGTGCAGCCGATGGCGAAGCTCTATGGATGCGATCTCGATGACGTTTGTGACGCGAGAAGCAGTGCGTATCCAAACCTGTCACTGGCATTCCAAGATGAGATCGTGGCATTCGGCCCAAATGATTTTTTCGTGATGCAAAAGGCGCTTAAAGAAGATAGCAAAGCGCCTTCCCTGAAGTCAGTGCTGGCACTGATGAAGCTGAGCTGCTGGGACCCCGATGTGTTCTACAAATTTCGCGATGTGCTGCTTGATCACTCTCCATCATGCCCACCAAAGCTGAAGAAGGACGTTTGTCATGGTATTCCGTTGGTATGGAAAAACTACTACGCATTGGACAAGGAAAAAGATATCGCCTTTGAGATTGGGCGCCTTTACTACGGCATGCACGATTACGACAGTGCGTTGGCTTTTTACACACTGTCCATGCACGAAATGGGCAAGCATCACGTGACGAGCCACAACATGGGGCTTTGCCATTATAGCAAGCGACAGTTGGAGCTCGCCGCTACGTGCTTTGAAGAGGCCTATAGTCTGAATTCCTCGTACCAAAAGGCCGCGACCTGGCTTCAACGCGTGAAGAAAGAGCTTGGTCTCCTTTCAGATCCCGCTTCAAATGCCATGGGCCAAGATCCGCTGCTGATAGATGCGTCCACCAACCAACAAGCACAAGATGATCTTCTTGTACAACAAATCGAGCTCGTGATGGCTGACCATGAAGAAGAAACTGGCCGTTTAAGTATCTCAAGGCTGTCGTTGGAGGAAGGAAGCCCACGTCGATCCAACAGCTTGATAAGCAGCAACTCCACGACCGCTGCGGAGACATCATTTTCAGAGAGCTCATTCGACTGATAGACATATCCGAGCCTGCTGGATGCAAAGGACGCGATTGCCATCGTCAACAAAACTCTGAATAAGAAAGTAAAGTACACTCGCAAATTGGTATACGATGTTGCTACTTGACTTCAGTGCTCAAGATGTGTGATTCTATCTATGTCCAATCTGCCAACTCCCTGTGTTTGTACCAGCGCTCCGCGTTTGTCTGCGCATTCCTTCTGTCTCCTGCTCTGAAGATCCCACGATTGAATTACAAAACGGCTACTATTGGAAATCTCTTGTTGTGTGTGTTTACTTGGAAGGGATGGTTGACACATCGCCTGTCATCTGCCACGCGATCATCTTGCGGTCGTTGCCACCGGAGAAAAAGGTATTCAGCGGGCCCATCGAGATACGTCGCACAGCGTCCTGGTGGCCGACATTGGCGGTGCTTGACAGCGTCGTCTTGTACGCGAACGAGGGCAGTTCCTTGATGGTGATTGATCCGTCCTGTAGGGAGAGAGAGCCGCGTCAGTTCGTTGCGTTAATGGCAACTCAGCCATCTAAAGCACATACCGTCATGCCGATCAGAAGGATCGGGGATTGGTTCGCATCCGTCGAGCCGCAGAGCGAGGTGACCTCCGAGTCCTGTGTCTCCTTGAAGAGCTGCTGGAAGGGCGGCGAGAGACTCCAGACGATGACTTCCGAGTCCAGGCCACCGCTGATGAGGAATGTCTCGTTCTGGTTGACCCAGAACTCCAGATCCATCACGGGCTCCGTGTGACCCTGGTCCTCGGCTGACAGCAGCTTCACGCACTGGTAGGTCGACAGGTCCCACAGTCGGATGGTCGAGTCGATGGAGGCCGAGGCCAGGATGGGCGTGGCGCCCATCATGAACGTCTTTAGTCGCGTCACGCCGCGCACGTGGCCGTCCATGACGCCGACGCACTTGAACGTGTTGGACGCGGCGTCCAGCTGCCAGTAGCGGATGGTGCCGTCCGAGCTACCGCTGAACAGTGTGGCATTGCCCGCGGGGTCCGTAGCCACAGCCAGCGACAGCACGTTCATGGTGTGCGCACACGGCATGCTCTCGCTGACGTGGAACTCGAACGGCGGCAGCTGCGGGTTCTCGAGGTTCCAGCCGCGGATCATGCCCACGGGCACCTTTGGGTTGAACGGGAAGTTGCCCTCGAAGCCCACGAACAGGAACGGTCCTTCCAGCACCATGGCCACGACGCCCTCGCCCTTGTCCTTGGCCGGGCCGTTGCGTCCGCCGCGGCTTCCACCGCCGGAGCCCGTGGAAGCGCCGGCGTCGCCTTCGTTCACACGGATCGTCGTGATCTCGTTCCACGACGCGCAGTCCCAGAGTTTGATGCTCGAGTCAGCCGAGCACGTGAAGATCTGCTGGCGCGCGGGCCACATCACGACGTCCTTGACTGCGCCGCTGTGGCCGCGGGTCTCGCCGATCTTCTGGACCACGTGCGGGAACCGGCACCGGTCGGCGTAGTCACACTTACCACCGTCCAGGAACCGGCGGCAGATCTCGCTGCCGGGGCCTCCGCCTCCGCGTCCACCGGAGCCGCCGCCTCGTCCGCCAGAGTATCCACCTCGGCCACGGCCACGACTTCGCCCGCCGAAGTTGCGGTTGTTGTTGTTGTAGCTCATGATCGCCCGCCCGCCGCTAGAGACCTCGAGCCAATGCGCTTGTGTGTAGCAGCCACGAACGCACCCAAATGGCGCAACAGCTCGTGGTCACTGGATCGAGGGAATGATAACCGGTAATTTATGGATGATACCGGTATAAAGCCGTCATCTTCCCCCGCTTGAGTGCCCACCAGCTGCACCCATTTTGGGATCTTGGGCACTGTTGAAGCGTCACTACTTGAAGGTCATGGGCGAGTACGCGGTGCGTCTGCGCAAGGGCGTCTACGGCCTGGGCATCTACTTCACAGAGAGCCAGGACCGCGCGGTGGTGGATCCGGACCTGCCGTTCTACAGGCTTCCGGACGGCAGCCAGGCGCCCGGAGAGGCCTGCGGCGACATTGTCCCAGGGGACGTGCTGGTGACGATCGATGGCAAAGATCTTCGCGCGGTCTCGTTCCCAGAGATCGTGGAGGAGCTGCGCTGCATCGACACGGAGCGAGACGTGGAGCTGCGCTTTGAGAAGCCGCCTTTGTGCGGCCAGGAGAGACCCGTTGCTCCAGAGAAGACCGTTGTAATCGACCACGTTGAGTTCGCCGAGCCTGACGTCGTCACGGAAGAGGCCGCTGCGACGGATAACCAGCAAGAGAACGAGCAGGAACAGAGCAAGCGTAGCAACAACTCGGCAAAGTCTCCCTCGTCCTCTCGCTGGAAGCTGCTGCAGCAGCGACTGAGTGCCACAGCCGCCGCTGTACTGTCTTCGCAAGCGTCGACGTCGCCTCAGGACTCGGCCATGGCCTTAATGAACGAGATGCTAGTGGAGATGGAGCTCAAGCTCGCGTCCATGGACGAAGCCATCGAGAGAGAGAAGAAATGCCGATTCCTGGCCGAGAAGAAGAATATTCTCTATCGCACGGAGCTCCTGCGACTCACGGACGAGAACTCAGCTCTGCGACACCAATTGGCGCAGGAGCAGCGCCGGCAGAGGCACCAGGGAGCGTTCAATTCCACGCTGCATCTCGCCATCTGATAGGATTTGGTAGCAGGCAGGGATCGATCCTGTCCAGCTGCCCGTTTTGACTTGTCTATATCGGTACTCGTTGGTATATTTCTGGTTGTATGGCTCAGTGGGGATTTCGTTGTATTTGTCTCCAGCATTGCTGCATTCACATGACGACTCTTTTGCACAAGTACGAGCACCAGCCAAGCTCAAGCAAGTACGAGCGTCAGCCCAGCTCGAGCTCGTTCGTGGACGAGAACGGAGGCTCGTACGTCTGCTCCATGTCGGCGGATGTGGACTTGAGTTCGCAGGGAAGCGACCTCGTGGCCAGCGTGAACAGTTATCTCAGCCGCATTGTCGAAGAGCTGCATCTCATCAGCCGATGGTCAACCGAGTGCAATCGCCAGGTGCTTGCCTGCCACCAGTTGCAGCAGAACCAGCAGATTCAGCAACCGACACCGCCCAAGATTGAGCGCCAGCCGTCAAGTGGCACTCGGCTGAGCGAAATGCCTCCGATGGTGATCACGAGTGAGCCCCAGCAGACACTGGTCCAGGCTCAGCTCGAGCTATTTCGGCAAGAGATGCACCGGTCGCAGCAAGCGCTTTTCCTGCAGTGGTCCGAGCAGGTTGCGCAAGTGCAGCACTCGTTTCGGTTCGACCGTGACGACCACTTGAAAGAAGTCCAAAGCGATTTTGAGGCCAAACTGCGGTTCTTCACACAGGAAACAGTCATGTTGATGAACTCACAGCAGGAAGAGCGCGACACGCGAATCAAGGCCTTGGAGACCAGTGCGAAGCTGATGCACAAGCAGAGCGCGGAGGATCGCCGAAAGCTTGTGGACCTCGAGGCGTCGTCGCGAACGGCGACTTCCGCTCACGCGGCGACACTTTTCACGCAGCAGAACGAGATGAGCGCCTTGCAACGCCGCATTGACCACATTGACGCGGCGCTTGCTCTCCAGCTCCAGGAATTGCGGACGGTCACGGAAGATGCGCTGCAGAGTGTGCGTGCATCGCAACATCAGATCTCATCCAAGCTGCAAGTGCTTCGTCTCGAGGTGCATGAGCATGAGGAGAGCGTGGGCCGAAAACTCCAGCAAATGATCAAGCAGTTGAACCGGAAACCAGGTTCAGACGATCCAGTCAGTGCATCCAATCGGACAATCAGGGCCACGAAAATGCCCGAAGCTGGATCCAGAAACTTCCCCAACGGAGTGAAGATCTCGACTGGATCCGCTGCCATGACCACTCTTGACTCCTTTCTTTATGCTAAAGCCGCGTTACCGCTGCGAGACGGACTCGACGTGATAACGAAGAAGCCCGTGGTTCAGCCCATCAGCGCTGGCACAAGGGGATTTATGGATGCAATGGACTCCGCCAGCAGAAGCGAGTCGGCGACTTTCCCTGGCGCTGAATTCGGCGACCTACTAACTGTCCAGCAATCGCAGCTTTCACCTCCTCTGGGCCGAGAGGAAGACGACTACTACGCCCACAACGGCCGTGAGTTTGAGCCAAGCGACCAGGACGCTCAGCGTGCGGACGATCTCTTTATCCGCGCTCCTTCCATGGTGACTGTCAAATCTACGTCCAGTGGTAGCGCAGCAAGTAACACGACGACCGCGACCGAAGACAACCTCGTTAAAACAACTGTGCCATTCATCGCTGCCTCAACCATCTCACCACGCAAGTTCCATAGCTCACGACTGCTGACTCCGTCCTCTTCGTCGTCTCCTCGAGTGACAACGCATCGACCACACAGCAGGCGATAGTATTCCGATCTAATCAATCATCCCTCTCCCTGGGATCCTAGCACGAGATAACATTGCAGAGCGTCTTCCAGCGCGGCGGCTCGACGTTCGTCTTGACGCCACTGCACGCGTACGTGCCGACGTCTTTGACCCAGAGAGCGAACTCCTCCAGGTGGTGTCGCAGTCGGTCGTTTATTGAAGCATCAGTACTACGAAGCGATAGAAGAAGAAACAATTCAGTATGGCTGTAGTGATAGGAGAAACAGGGTGCAACATCCGTCCCAACCTGGTGATGAAGTCGATGTAGAAAATATAGTCCCTGTGATTCAGATCCATATCAACATGAGCCACTCCATAGCGCACATACCACATCCAAGCGAAGCTCCTTACCAGTGGTGGGTCTGCGATGTGAACAACTGCCCCGCGGTCGCTGCTGGTCGGCTTTCAATCTTGACGATCATGACATTGCGCAGCGCAAAGGCGGCCACGATCTTGAACAGCGCCTGCGGCTCATTCGGCACGGCGATCACGATACTCGACTTGAATTTCGCGCCAGGGCCTCGCACACCAAGCGGCAACACCGCAACATCGCTCCGACCCAGGATCATGTACCGCGTCTCATTGTGCAGCTCCGCGCCGATTCCCTTTTCCAGCACCACGAGGCCATGCGCGATGGCAGCCTGCTCACTCGCGACTGCCGCCAGGCTCTTCATGGCCTCGTATTTCACGATCTGGCAGGCGCCAGCGCTGTCCCACGTCGCCTGCCGGTCGATCTCGCCGCCGAGTTGCTTCTCCAGATTGGCCACGAACGGCTCGCAGTTCTCCAGCACGACCGGATGCGAGAGCAGGCAGTGGATCTCCTCCAGCTTGGTGTCCGGCAGCGCGCAGAGGCAGTACTCCTCCACGCACGTGACCTCGCCCACGATCTTGAGCGGGGATGAAATGAGCCGGTCCAGATTGCCGTGGAACGTACCCGAGATGGAGTTCTCCACAGGCAGCACGCCGTACTCGATCTCCCCGCGCTCGATGGCATCCACGACCTGCGCCACGTGTGCGTACCCGACGGTCTCGAAGTCGGACGGCGTGAGCGCCTTGGCCAGCCGCAGCTCCTCGAACGCGATGCGGGCAGCCTGGCAGCACACAAGACAGGACAGCAGATAAGAGAGAGAGACCATCGCGAGGCCGGCGGAACAGCGGAATCAATCGTGTTTATCCGCTTACCACATCCGAGAACGCGCCCTCCTTGCCCTGGAACCCGATCAGCGAGAAGTCCTGCACGGCGCCCTTCTTGATCTTCTTGTGGCTCGCTGTCGTCGTCTCTGGGGACGCCGCGTCTGCGCCGTTCGTGGTGCTCGCTGCGCCGGCGGCAGTGGCCTCGGTCGCCGTGGTGCCGACTGTGGTCTCCGACGACGACGTGTCGGCCTTAAGAGCAGCTGTAGCCGATGCTGCGGACGCGTCTACTTCTTCTCCGTCGGCCTTGCGCTTGGGCGTCTTCTCACCAGTCGATGGGCGGCGTCCAGCGCCGGGCAGCCGCCGAGCGTTCGGGTGGAGCTCGGCAAGTTGGCTTTCCTTGTCTCGCCACGCACGGATGCAGTTGCGGTCCACGTTGAACCGCTTGGCTACGGCGCGCAGCGACTCGGACTTGGCTGCGTGCACGATAGCCAGCTTCTCCTCCACGGTGTAGCTGCGCTTCTTGTCGCGCTTCTCCACCGGCGGCGGCGGCGCCTGCTGCTGCTGCTCGTCCGCCATCTTATGCGAATCAGCCCTTTGTGCGACGATCGATTTGAGGAGGACAGTATACAAAGTATACTAAGTATGTGTTTTGGACAGGTAATATCTTTTGTTTTAGTACGTTATATTTAGTTGGTTCATGTTAGTATATGTATTAGTTATCGCTGTTCTGAAGCGCATCCTTTTGCTAACTAGTGAACTGCTTTGAGTGACCAGTTAGCAATCGAACGTCCCCTTCTCACGATGTGAGTGCAAATGGAGACTTGTACTCCGAAATGGGTTCACTATATTTGTGCTTACTTGAGAGCATGCGACCGGATAAGTTAATTTTACAAGCAAGCCGCAGGCGGATTGCTGATCGCCTTTCACAACACGACAGTCATAGTCCTGGAGTATTGCACGCCGAAATCATTCATGACTGAGTGTGAACATCGGCGCGACCATCGTGCTTTCGAAGCGCAGCACCATGAACAGCACCTCCATGAGCCAGTAGGTCGCGCCCTTGACCGGCATGTTATGATAACTGCCACCGAACTGCACGGTGCAGCCTCGCGTCGGTGTGCTCGGGTCGGTCGGGATAAAGCGTAAATAGGTGAGCGTGTTGGACCAGGACATCGGATCGCCCACGCGCTGCTGCAGCTCGAGTCCGTTCAAACTGCGCACAATATAGATGAATTCAGACGCGCGACGGATGCGGCTGATGACCTCCAGGGACCGCGAGATACGGCCAGTCGTTGGAAGGAAAATCGCGCGATTTACGACCACAGCGTCAAGACCAATCCGTTGCAACACGTGCATCTGTAAAACAACAGTAGTCAGTACACGAAGGCTCAGATACCGCTTGATTTCGGGAATTACCTTGATTCGAAGTGCAGGACTGAAAAAGGCCTTATAGCTGTTTTCCGTGCTCACCGTAGACCAGAGCCCGTTCATGAGTTCCTGGGCGCACATGTGCGGAAATGTCTTGGACAGCGTGAACTGGAACGTGGTTCCTTCGATCTTGCGTCGGTCGGACCAGCCCATGACGCGAAGATCTGTGCTCTGGAAAGAGGGATCCGAAGAGAGAGCATCAATGTGCCGCACGGAATGCGCCATGAGATCGATCCACCCGTTGTAGCTCATGGGCACGTAGAATTGCTGGATGACTGCGTTCTCAGCCTACATAGACGATGAGATCAAGTCAGGTACTGGACCTATCAGTAGCTCGTCATGGTATATACAAACCTCCAGAAGCGCATCAAGGCGAAGATTTCGTTGGTGTTCTGATATCTCGACCCGACTCGCATGCTCCTGTAACGCGCTGTTCTCCTGCTCCAGGTGGTGCTGCTCCGCAGTCAGCCGTAGGATACGCATCTTCTGCTCCAGTTCCGCAGCCAGAACCTTGGTCTGAGCGATCGTCGCCTGTGCCATGTTAAGCCACGAGTCAGTAATGCATCGATCTCTACTGTACTCGGCTCGTCGTGACTCAGATAATGGATCACCTTTTTCCGCTGCATGAAACGGCGCTGGACCTCTCGGTGCTTGATCTTGCGCTCTTCGGGCGCCACGCGCTTTCGCCTCTGCGTGCGTCGCGTCCGCTTCCCAGACGACGGCGACGACGGAGAGCCGCCCTGCTCGGGCTTGTCATTGTCGTCACTCTGCGCAGCCATGGGCGACTGCTGGAGACCCGAATTGTAGTCATCCCGGTCAAACTCCGTGGTCTCACTGGACTGCGTCAGCTCTGCGTCCGATGTGGGCGTCATCATGCTGCTGCTATCCATCGAGGCCGGCGTGAGCGGGTCGCCCTTGTACGTCACGGTTTCTCCGGGCGTCACTTCTTCGGTCGGAATCGTCAGCGGATACACGCGCTTGCGCACGGTCACGGGCGTGGCCGGCGCCAGCAGCAGACACTCGATGATCTCCTGGTCCGCATGTGTCCAGTTCTCCGGCAGGAAGTCCTCCAGTCGGCCGTGGCGCGCCATGCTGTGCCTGCCCTTCACCCTCGGATGGGCCAATTCCTGAATTGGGGCGAAGTCGCATATTGCCGTAGTACAGCGGTTCACGTCTTAAGTTGATAGTCGTGCAGAGTTGGAGCGGAATTGCTGTATGATGGTAACTTAGCAGTGGCAGGTCAGCGATTGTACAGTTCCGATTGTTAGGGTACAGATCCCCTGGGTGGTCTGATCTTGTCCTTGGATGGAGGTCACAGGATGCCGAATGGGCTCTGCACTGATGCAGAGCAGTCACTATTGTTCTCGATCCTTGATGCGCGATGTCAACATGTTTATTCACAGGGCGCAACCCACTGCATAGCAGAGACTGCCCACTCCGGCTTCCTGCGTGGGGTATGCATTGTGCGCCTTAGTGGATGGTATCCGTACACGCATCAACAGGAGTTGGGAACGAGAGAAGCAATATTCTGCAGGTATCCTTCGCCGTTGAGTTGCGTTCTTCTCGCAATATCAGATGCTTCTGATTGGTTGATATTGGGACATGTCTGAACCCTACAATATCAAAACACGGTATATATCAATCCGAATTCGCATTTGAAGTGAGAATGGCTAAATCAGCTGGGCATGGCACAGTGTACCACTACAGTACTCGGACCCCACTTGAAGCTTGTGAGCCAAACAGCAAGAGGGGGACATGATGCGCAAGCAGCACCAGCTCCTCTGGGCCGCATCCCGCCGTCTGCAGCAACTCCAGACGCGCTGCATCAGCTCTCGCGTGCAGGGTATCGGTAATAACGTGTTCGCTGAGATCTCCGGCCTCGCAGCGCAGCATGGGGCCGTGAATCTGGGCCAGGGCTTCCCTTCCTTCGCCACACCCGAGTGCGTATTGGATACTGGATCCGACTCAGTCTTCTTGATCCTTTGCTCATGCTGCGTTGTGTGTGGTCCCGTCTCTTGTGTAGCTTTGTGAAGCAGGCTGCCGTGGATGCGATTAATGGCAATTTCAACCAGTACACGCGTCCGGGTGGCAACCTGGATTACGTCAAGGTGCTCGCGGATCTGTACTCGCAGCTCTATGACCGCGCATTGGACCCCATGAAGGAGGTCGTGACGTTCAATGGCGCGCAAGAGGGTATCGCTATGATTCTGGCTGCCATGGTCGAGCCGGTACGTTCTCTTCCTCCTCCTTCTATCAATAACCGGCCAACGCTCTCCTTCCATACCTGCAGGGAGACGAAGTGCTGACGATCGAGCCGTACTTCGACGCCTACAAGACTGTGTCGACGCTCTTGGGCATCAAGACAATTGGCATTCCGCTTGAGTTCTCTAAAGAGAAGCATGCTGAGTTCGTGAGCAAGACAGGATCCAGCGCCACGTTCTCCTCGAGCGACTTTCAACTCGATTACGAGAAGCTCGACAAGCTCATCACCAAGAAGACCAAGATGATCGTGCTCAATACGCCGCACAACCCGACAGGCAAGGTCTTCTCCAAGCACGAGCTGCAGGAGATCGCGCGTGTTCTTGAGAAGCACCCGCACGTGCAGGTACTCTCGGACGAAGTGTACGAGTTCATGTGCTTCGACGGCCTCAAACACGAGCGCATCGCCACTTTGCCGGGCATGTTTGACCGCACGATTTCGCTGTTCAGTGCTGGAAAAACGTTCTCCTGCACCGGTTGGCGTGTTGGGTACGCTGTGGGTCCTGCGCACTTCACGTCTGCGATCACCAAGGCCCACAGTGTCGTCCCATTTTGTGGCACGACCCCGTTGGAGGTCGCCATGGCGTCCTGCTTCCAGCAGATACAGACCAATGGCTACCTAGCCGAACTCACGTCTACTCTTGAGGTAATATGGCATCTCTCTTTGTTCAAAACTTGATTTTATAATTCTAACGATACATGTCTTTGTTGTACAGGGAAAACGCGACCGTCTCGTTGGCGCGCTTCAGGAGGCTGGCTGGCGTCCTATTGTCCCGGAAGGAGGTTACTTCGTTTGCTGCAACGTCTCCAACCTCCCGTTCTTCCAGGAGTTCGCTGATATCAAGATCACGCCTGAGCTTGCGATCACGGTACTGTTTCACCTGGATCCTTTGAAGCGAGCAGCAATATCTGAACATCCGCGATGCTCACTTGTAGGACTATCCGGATTACCAATTCGCTTACAAGCTCTGCAAGGAAGCAAAATTAGCGGTCATCCCCACGTCTCCGTTCTTCAGCAAGCCTGAGAACCTCATTGAAGAAGGCGTGGTTCGCTTGGCCTACTGCAAGGACGAAAAGACGCTGGACGACGCCATCCGTGTGATCGAAGCGCTTCGCGCATAATTACAAATTGGGTTTGCGACCATGGTGACTCCATTCGTCGCGCTCTCAGTCACCGTAATCACTAACGTGATGTTAGAAAATACTCGTGAACTTGTTTGGCGGCACTTTCTGTGATCCAGGGCAGCATGCGTTTCCAGTGCATTTGATTGAACTTCTTGGCTGGAATCTGACCGACAACAAAGTTCCCAAACCGAAAACTCAGCGACAGTCCGCTCTCGTAAGACAGACTGGGGACCGAGCGGAAGAATGCCAGTCGCGCAGCAAACGACGATTTATCCGTTGAAGGAGACGACGGAAGTTCGAATCCTTGCTCACTCTCTTGGCTGTGATCGGCAGCAGACAACCACGACAATGTATCAGTGATTAAGTTTGCATGACTTACTCCATCAAAGCAGGTACAAGTACTTACGTTGCCAGTCGGAATAAATGTTGGCTCAGACTGTCATGATCAAGCGACACGAACACATCGATTTTCGGATTCTTGCGAAGTCTTACAACGTTTGGGTTGCGAGTAAGCGTACTGCTTTCGTCATGAATAGCGACCAGAACCTTTTTGTGGATACTCAACACTGTTTTAATGTGTGCATGTTGTTGCACATCGCGAGCTGGAGCCTGCTGCTCAAGCTCAAGGAATTGCTGCTGTGTGAAACAGACCACGGCCATCCTTGTGCTAAGTAGTACGTGGGCTTCAAGGGGGTCTTCAATGTTGACAGCAACGTGAGAACGCGCCTTGACTTGTGTGATATGCTCGAACATCGAGGACTCACAGAAATATGGACTGACCAAAATGTGAACTTGCTTATGCGAGCTCGCACGCTGATCCGCTGCACGTACGTCCGGTTTTACGCACACGGCTGGCAACAAGCCAAAACTAGGGGCTTCAACCGCAGGATCTGACGGACGTGGTAGTTGGTAATTTGAATTTGCATTGCGCACTTGTGGCGATGGCTTTGCAACCTGCTGGAAAGTTGGTGATGGTAATGGTGTTCTGTTAGCAATGGAAGGAGCCGACGGTGCTGCTTGCTGTTGTTGCATAGATGATCGAGCCTTCTGACGGGCTTTCAGTTTTTCCATCGCTTTTCGCCGGTTCGCTTCAATCCGCTCTTGTATCGGATCAGCCTCGAAATCGTCAGAACGTCGACGCTTCACAAATGGAGATTTGGATGCCTCAGTCACTAAATCAGACGTAGCTCCTATACCATCAAATAAATTGAAGCTAGGAGGAGCCGCTACTTCCACCAGCGGTTCGTTCCTGGAACTTGTCCTCGTAAATGCGGGTGTAGTTGTTTCGATACTACCGCCACTCTGACCAACGTGACCAATATCTTGGCCATTTTTCACGGCCACATCCACTGCTGAGGTAGATCGTGGAGGAGTGATCAACGAGATCGGCGACGTTGCCGTTGACTGTGGCTTTCGCTCAATGATGCTTGGAGGTGTCACTGCCGCTGGAGAACGTTGATTCAATTGATCGAGACAAGCACTGATAATTCCGCCCGCAGGCAACGCGCCCAGTAATCTACCTCGACGGAACAGCTCTGGGGTTGTTTGGGTGTCAGCCAGAGACCGTGCGTATATAGCACGCATGTCTCCTGGGGACATGCGATTTCCGGGGTGTGCTCCAGGCGAGTACTCCAATTGCGACGAGTTGTCTATGAAAGAATCATCTAATAAATCTGCTTCCATTTCTTCATCATCATCTTCATCACTTCCACGGACTTCAGCTTCATCCTCGATGAATAGAGCTCTCGTCTGCTGCTTCTTATGCTCACTGTATTTCTTTGATCGTTTCACACGTTTGCCCCACGGAGACGCGTTGCTAGGTCCTTCTTGAGACTGGGAATGGTCGTATTTGCGCTTCAGACGACGGAACTTGTTGAACTTTTGCGCCGAATCTGGGTCTTGCGACTCACCAAGAAGAGCACTCGGAGAGGCCATTTTGCCTGTTGGTGCAATAATCGGTGTAGCAGTCAGTACCTCGACGTTGCCTCGTGGTTTGCTTGTCGGAGTAGACGATTTGCCTCGATGCAACGTGCAAAAAGCTAAAAACACGGTCTCTCCCTCGGTTTGCTCTTCTTGCACCATGGCGTAGTTTGCAAAGGACGCACAACTTACGTGGAATGCCACCAAACACTTCTTGTAGGCGCACTGAATAATACCCTTGCCTTTGGTCGAATGGCAAATGGAGCACGACAACGTATTGCGATCGGGATCGAGCTGTTTTAGCGTCCCTAGCGTTAAAGCACCATTCACCGTATTTACAGTGACCTCCGGAATCCACATAAAGCACTGTACATGTACCCAGTGGCCACATATTGTTTGTTTAACGGCGCCACCACGAACTGGACAGAGATGACACGCAGATTCTGATTGCTTTTTCTTCTGACCATTTGCTGTGGAAGATTGGGACGCACACCAATCGCAGTGCCATTGACCATTGGGAATCGATGCCAATCCATAGCAACATTGATGAACAGCCACGTCACATCCATCACAAAACACAATGGGGTCATCTTCATACGACTCGTTCTCTCGACAAACTGAACAACAGTCACTGGCGCTTTGCTCTTGGGTCGGCATCTCTTCGTCTCCAACAAAGAGTATCGGCTTGTCGACGGGTGGGGTTGGAGTTGCTTCGCTCGCAATCGTATCCACTCGAACCAGATTCTTGATGTGAAAGGGAAGAATAAAATCATCTTGAGTATCATCCATTGTCATATCAATGATCGGTTTTGCTGCAATACGTGCATCCTTGGTCGTCTTTTGAATTTGTTGGTCCTTAGGCTTCTTTTGAACAGACTGGTCTGTCGATGGTGCACGATCAACATAACAATTCGAGCTAGGCTTGCGTAATGCTAGCGATCGCGCCTGTTTTCGGTTACTGAAAACACTGGCAACACTAGAGACTGGCGTCTCGGCAGTGTTATTCTTGATGGAGCTTGGTTTTGCAATCGGGGTTCTAAGGACGCTGATAGGGGCATTGATGGCCGATGAAGATATTTCGACAGAAGTGGAAACTGGACTTGGAGTAAATTTTTTCCGCAACGCAAGTGATCGTTTCCTCGGTGTTTGCTCTTCTGCAAAGCCGTTCACTGACGTAGTGCCTGTGCTTGTAAAGCCTGCATATGATTGCTCATGTGGCTCAGCTACCACTCGTGTTTGAATATCCGATGAAGGCAACAATTCAAATGTCGGTTGATCATTAGACAACAAACCGAATGTTGGTGTTGTTGTCTCGGGCATTATCAGGGCAAATGATGGTGCTTTGTTGTCGCCAATATTATTTTGATCATCAATTGATTTATCTTGAACTGCAACCGCAACTTGTCCTATGTCGCTCTCCACGGGAATCAGCTCGAACTTTGGTTGTTCACTTGCCGAAGAGAACAGTTCAAATGTTGGTTGTTCGTCTTGTTGAGGCAAGATAGTAAATGTTGGTGCTGACTCGGGCAAGGATGAAGGGGGTTTCTCCAACATATGCTCCGTATTCGCGATAGTTTCACTTGCGTCTTCTTTTTCATTTTGCAGCACTTGTGCTTGAGCTCTCATCATAGCCGTCACTTTAAATGTTTGTCGAGCCTCAGAAGAGTTATTCAATGTCTCCATAGGCCCTTGAACGAACGAGGAATGGAATGCTTCAGTTTTCGCGTCGCGAGAATTACCATCAGCATGAACTTTCCCTTGTAACTCCACCCCATTCACTTCGTTTCCTTGTTCAGCCACGAGTGGAATCAGCTGAAACGTCGGTTGAGTCACTGGCAAGACTTCCAACGTTGGCACCACTTGTGGAACCATCAGTGAAAATGTCGGAGTGCTTTCCTCGATGACTGTCTTTTCAGCACCTTCCGCTTCAGGAGATGCAATACAGTTCGTGAAACCATTGTCCTGAAGTTCAGCCATCAACGGCGGAGGGGGCACGCAATTTCCAATTCTCCATGACGACATAAGATGATCTTCACCTGCATCATCAAATGTCAAACGGCGTGTGATAGCCAACCTTGGAAATACAGGAATCTCAGACGACTCGAAATCAGGCACACATTCCGTAGCTCGATTTAGCGTAACTTGTTCAGGGGACGATGTGCAAGATGTTGATGCTGGCGATGGCGACTCAACCACCAGCTCTGAAAGTTTCTCAAGCAATCTTTGGCCTCTCTCCAAGTCAGCCTCATCGATTTGGTCATCTCGGGCTCCGAAGAAAGAGGTTTTGTTTGGTGCTGATTTCTTCGCATTCTTCTTCGTTGGACTATGAGGCTTTTGGATTTTCTTGGTCGTCTTTTTAGTTTGAACTCGTTCCGTTGCGGCTGGAGTTGGCTTTGGTACTTCCTTCGCAGAAGCAGGCAGGGCTTCCAGTGAGGCACTTGGCTCAAGATCCATTCTGAAGCTGAAATTGTGTTCAGGACTGAAGTGCATGTCGATATCTTCATCTTCAACGATGGAAATTTCTTGTTCAATCCGCCTCTTCAAGCGAGATCGAAGTGGGCCAGTCTGCTGATCAGCAGGTTCAGGAGACATATCCACGCTTATATCCAGGGTCATATCAATCGTATTCGCAGCATGTGTGGATTTATTTTCTTGAACTGGGCTTGGCATGGGATAATCACTTTGAGGTGCTGCTGGAATAACACACAAGTCGCTGTCCTCAACTCCGTTTATCCGACGCACTAAACTTCGCAATGCAATTGAGCGAGTGGACATGCCGATAGGAACTCCTCCGTTGTCATCTTTGTCTTCTCCTACTTCACTTCCATCGTCTCTCCAATTAGGAATAGAATGATGACCAGGCCTCAGCAAATGATAACGACTCATGGTCAGTGGGAAAAAGAGATTTCTTGGTCGTTGAGCCAAATCAGAAGGAAAAAACCGTGCCTTTCCCACCATGAATTCCATATCATTCAGTTTCCATGCACGTCTAGAGCTCACAGCTTCGCCGTCTCCCGTTCTTTGCTCTGCTCGTTGACCATTTTTCCCAGCAACCAGCGACGCATGGAATTCTGGGATCTGCATCTCTAGAGTGCTGAGTTCTGGGGTGATACCGGTTGGAATCATGCGCGGGCACTTTGCGTACACAAACTTGCTTTTGAACGTTGTAAGCGCACGACTGACTGTCTTTGCTGATGCCACACTTTTAGCCAGCTTCTTTTCTTCATCGCCCTCCGTAACCAATATAATCACTTTGCCGACGCGCTTGCGGCCAGTTCGCCCCATACGTTGGATCATGCGCACTGGAGACGTGAGCGCATCAAAAGACACAATGAGATCAACCTCACCAATGTCCAAGCCTTCCTCCGCAATACAAGTTGCAACCAGAACATTGAACACTCCCTCGCGAAATTTCTTGACAATGGCCTGCTGGAGTTTTTGCGACTGGCCTTTACTCTCCTTGGATTTGCCAGAGGCGCCCTGGCCCACAAACTGCTGCACTTTTATAAGCGGGTGCATTGGTTCAAGCAGCTTCACGATCTCGGCCACACTTGTTCGAAACTGCGTAAACACGATCGCGCGGGTGCTGGAGTTGCCCGACGCATGACGCTGGAAGTGTTCGTGCAGCACTTCGCAAAGCTTAGCAAGTTTTGGATGGCTCGCGTGCTTGTTGCCTGCCGCACTATCATTCACAGCACCTGCGGCCTGAAGGCTCAGCCGGAGCGTTTGGAATTCCGTCGACTGCAGCAACTCTTTCTTGGACCACGACAACCGTCCGCCATTTTCACGTTCTTCTACCCAGCCATCGAGATACTCCTTGAAGCTGCTAAGCCCATGCACCGTGAGTAGATCCTTTGCGTGCAGCAGGCTCACTAATAACGCAAGATCTGCCTCCGCGCTTCGATTTTGCTGATAATTCGAGCTGTGACGGAAACGTTCGCGAGCTTGCAGCACATACCAGCGGGACAGCTTCTCAGGGTCACGATGCTGGATGATATGGCCGTTGCACAGTCGATTCACAATGCGCGAGAAGACCTGTAAGTACAGGTTCTTGATCTCTGTGATCTGCGCGTTCAGCGTGCACTTGATCACCTCTTCTTGTCGTGCGTGGGTGTACTTCTTGACATCATCATCATCTGCTGATCGACTCTCAATGTGCGAGATGCGCAGGTTGCGCACGACGTCCTGAATGATGTCAAACTTGGCTCCGGGCGTAGCTGAAAGCGCTAGAATGCGAAAAAACGGTGTCTTCTGCTCTACTTCTTGGATCACACCACAGTAAGCGTAATTGCCCGTGGCGCGATGCGCTTCATCCACCACGAGACAGACAATCAGCTCCGCATTACAAATATGCTGCCGCAGATCGTTTTGCATGCTCTGTGGCGTGCAAAAGAACACGCGCTTGGATCGCCAGAGTACCTTGCGCGTTGTTGGCGCCACATTGCCCTGCAGCTCCGCTGTATCTGAGAGCGGGATGCCCATGATCTCGTGACACGCCTTGATCTGCTGCGCAACCAACGGCTTTGTTGGAGCCATGAACACGATTTTTCCCTGCGGGAACCACCGGTAGAAGTTGTACATGACCACAGACGCGATGAGCGTCTTGCCCAGACCGGTAGGCAGCGACACCATCGTGTTGTGGTACAACGCCTTTTCTGTGATCGTGAGCTGATACTCTCGGATCGGGTAGTTGGTCGGGTACACGAACTTCTGCGCCGCCTCGTAGTCGATCTGTGGGAAGCTGGAGCGATGCGTTATCTCTAGATACCGCGTCTTGGCCTCGTGATCTTCTCCAGGCCGTCGTCGCTGCGTGCGAAGATCCGCAATGGGCCACGCAGCTGCTTGTGACGCGATCATTCCTGCAGGTATAGCTTCCGTACGCGCTTGTACCGCCGTATATAATGGTCCTGTGGGAGCTATCGCAATAGAACCTGCTGATTGAGCTGGTTGCCGTGAAACTACCGGCGATGGGCGCCGCACTGACGCTTGCTGCTGTTGTATTCGGCGAGCTTCGGAAGGTGGCGCCGCAAAGGGCAGCGTCGACTGCACGGTCTTTCTTGAAGCGCCTTGAGATGATGTAATCGTAGCCTGCGTTGATGTAGTAGACCCCACAGCTGCAGATGCGCCTGCGTACCGCTGTCCACGTGGCGTGCCACACACGAGGCAGGCAGATTGCGCCGGCGCATTCTCCAGCGTGCACGACAGGCAGTTCCATTTGGTCGGCTGCTGCTGCTGAATGCCAACGTGCACAGCTGGTGGCTGGACCGCTGCTGCCAATGGCGACGCATTGCTGGATGCAGCGCCACGCAGATGCATGGCCTCGATGTCGGCCATCTGGGCCAAGAGGTCGTCATCCCATTCGTCATCTTCGTCCATTGCCGCGCCAAGTGCAATTATGCTGCAAAGTGCAGCCCTTTCCATTGTGTTTTTCAGCCAATCCTAAGACATATGAACTCCCATTTTCAGCCAATGGAAGACCACCATGGTACTCTTTTATAGCTTGTCATTTTTCATAACGACCCCCCAAAGGCGCACTTCAGCCTTCCTCCGGATCAGCATGGCGAGCGGCAGCGTGCTCTGCCGGTACTTCTTCCAGGGCGCGTACGACGCAGACGAGGCCGCGCTGCTGTCCAGTGCCGACGCGCTGTCGTCCTCGTTCCTCGTGTCCTCGCAGCCCACGCTCGCAGAGCTGCGGCGCAAGTTCCCGTTCGAAGGTCGCTATCATTTCCGACTGCGACTCGCGAGCGAGCCGCCGGCGTCCGCGGGCTACTGCTGGCTGGATCTGCTGGACGAGAACAGACCGATCGTTGTGCATGGAAACCCTGGCGAGATCCACATCAAGGTTCTGCAGCTGTCGGCCGAGCAGGAGAAACGTGACGACGGCGCCGAGATTGATGTGCCTGAAGATCGTCAGTACGACGAGTACTTTAGTCGCATGCAGCCAAAGCATGTTCGCAGCGGCAACAGAAACAACAACGATGGCGGGTACCCAGGTGGCTCTGGTGGTGCCGGCCAAGACGTGGCTGGCGTTCTCTTTGGCGTGAAGAAGGCGCTGACGGCCAAGATGAAGCAGTCGGCCATGGCGCAGACGATTCAGAAGCGGTCTGTGCAAATGTGGGAGAAGGTCGTCTCGGCATCAACGTCAAGCGGCACGGGAGGGGCATCTGGGAATGCGCCTCCGACCGCTGCAGCGCTGGCGCAATTGGTTAAGCTCATCGGCATCATGGGCACGCCACTACACGAGAGCAATCGCGAGCACGTGGAGTTTTTGAACCGCCTGTGGGTCTCCTGCTATGCCAGTCAACCGTTCCTGCTGCGTGGAGCGCCATGGGAGCAGCTTGGATTCCGTTCTGGTGATCCGATTCGTGAGCTCCAGGCTGTGCTCCCACTCCACTGCATGGTGTTCTTCCACGAAGTGCACCGCAATTTTGCTCTTCCGATCGTGAACGACCAGACGCCGCATAGCCCCGACGTATACGCCTACGGTCCCGTTAGCGCTCAGGTCGTATTCATGCTGACGGATCTGCTTCAACTTAAGGATGGCGGATGTCTCGGCCTCGAGCGACCGTTCTGGCGCTTGTTTGAAGACCCCATGGGCTTCTTCGAGCTGTTTTGCATCGCAATGCGTGCATTCAACCAGTCCTGGAAGATGCATGCGCACAAATCGACTGAAATCGGGTTCCATCTGGACTACACGGCTGACTTCACTCAGGAACTGCTTCGTAGAGGCCCGGACTCGGTTCAAGCGCTTGTAAATTATGCGTATCAAATGCAGAACTGGTGATCCATTAAGCTTCAAGACTATAAATGCCATTGCTTTTGATGACAAAAAGCAAAATACCATTTCTTCAGCGTCACGCTATTCATCAGGCATGGGCAGAGTAGATACGAAGGTTAGAAAATCCTTCATCGTTGGAGCTTCCTTAGTGATCAGTTCTGAGGTTTGTGCCGAGGGCCATTTATCGTATAATTTCTTCATCACTTGCTTTCGCTGATCTACGGACTTGATGTGATCAAACACTGGACTGTCAGTCACTCGTTCAACCTATCAACCATAATAAGCATTAGGTTCACAGGTGTTGAAACATTCACAAAGAAAGAGCTCACAAGTGTTCGGTTGTCCAGCGCATGCGAAAGTGTTTTCATGAGGTCACAAAATACGAAAATCACTCCAGAAGTGCTGATTCCGATCAATGCCTTCGTCTGATTTTCAGAGCCTTCGAAAATATTCGCTGCCAAATCAATGCACAATGTAAGTCAACATCCTCGTTCTCACCAACCAGCAGAATATAATAGCGTACCAGCAAACATTGCGCTCGCTGGAAGAATCATCCGAAAGCGAACAATTGTCTGTGGATCCTTGATAACGTAAACTTGTCCACTCCACGTACAAGCCACAAGCTAAGGAAACAAGGCGAACCAACGTTAGTCAACGAATATAGAACATGGAATTCACGGCAGCACGTACAGCATCCTGCGTCAGGCTTGGCGTTGAAATGCTATATCGCTCAAGGGACACGATCGTTTCTGGAAGCTAATCAGCGAGATTCAAAGCATCAGGTTTGGATTGTTCCACCAATCGAATTGCTTCACTATATAGTACCTGAATGGCCCATTGGGTTTGGAATAAATCGTTGAAGAGCGCGATTGTGCCCGAACGAGACGCTTGAGCGATGTGTGCAGACCTGCCATTGCTGTTGACATTGTCCACCAAATATAGTACGTCGTTCTCGTTCAAGGGCGGTTGCCAGCGCTCCGCGTAGCGAGAGATCGTCTCTTGGTCGCTGCGAACAAACTGAAAATATTCGCCGGTAGTGCAGCACACCAGTAATTTGCCGCGCTTGTTCTCTGCAGTCGGCGCCAGCAAGTGGAAGCGCTCGATCTCGGTTTCCACGCTAAATTTGACCAGCTGCGTGTATCCTCCAAGCTGCACAAGGAAGGCACCAACAATAATGAGCTTCGACTATATCCGCACCACAACGCAGCAGCAGACAACGTACGTCATCAGGATCAGCGCAGTAGACGTGTAGCCCACCGTCGCGCGTGGCGAAGATCAGATCGCCGTTCAGCATTGCGATGTCGCACACATTGAGTGCCACTCGCTATGACGTGCAACCACAGTGAGCTCCTGACCGAGTGGCCAAGTATCTTAACACACACACGTACGAACTCAGCCCACGGCCGGAACTCATCTCGATCCTCTTTGAACTGGAAGACGAAGCAGTCGCCTTCCGCTGTTGCGACAAAGACCCGCGGCGGCTGCAGACGCAGATACGTTAGCACATACTAGTGCGCTGGATCCCCATCAGCAGTACGCACGGAACGCACTTCGCCAGTAGAGCGCGAGTCGATGTAGACGGATGTGACCGAGCCGTCCACTTCACACGAGCGCCACTTGGTGAGCCTGTCCGGCGCGATCTACGAGCCAAAGCAATCGGATCAGCAAGAGCGCGACGGACTATTAGCACGCCAGACGCTGACCTTGAAGACAACGAGACTGCCCTTCATGGAGCCCACGATCAGCTCCGTGGCGTCGTCTCCGTCCACGTCCGCGCAGGCGTGCGCGTTCGGCAGGATCTGTCCATTGAGCTGCGTCGCCTGGGTCGGCACGATCTCCACGTGACGTTCACTCATGCTGTGCCGCTCAATGGCGCAATCGGTCATTCAAAGTGCAAGTGACAAAATATTCAATGTATTTTTACAAGTCATCCATTCCTACAGGTATTAAAAAGCATTGTTTTGCTAGTATGACAATATGTCAATACATCTATTTTAACAACAATATAAAAGAATAAAGGTTCGCGGGACGGCAACCGGCTCAAGGATCCACTCAATCCTCAACAAGCGCCCGAGCCCAGACCTAGGACCATCATGTGGGCTGTTGCTCGATCTTCGCGCTCTCTACAGCGTCTGCGCCTCGTCCAGCCGGCTGCCAGCTCCATTGTCGCCTCGTTCGCGTCCAAGAAGGCGCTCAAGCCGCTGGACATCGACCGCATGGCCGTGATCGGCGGCGGCAACATGGCCGAGGCCATCGTGACTTCGCTCGTGTCCGAGAAGCTCATTGCCAGCAGCAAGATCGTGATCTCCGACCCAAACCCTGGTATGCGGGTCCTATCGGTTGTAGGTTGTACATGCAGGTCGAAAGTCATGCGACTGACCTCTCATGATGATAGACAAGCGCGAGAAGTACCAGGCGCGTGGTCTGGGCACGAGCGACCGCAACTCCAAGGCCGTCAAGAACGCAGACGTCGTGCTACTCGCGATCAAGCCGCAAGTGCTGGAAGATGTGCTCGAAAGCATCTCGGACGTCATCCGTGAGGATGCGCTGGTCATCTCGGTCGTCGCCGGCGCCACCATCGAGTGTTCGTTGACATGCTTGCATTGCCAAGCGCAATACGCTGACTGCTCATGCGTTTCTTGGCTCCTCCTCTGTAGCAATGCAAGACAAGCTTGGCGATGCCAGCCACGTCATTCGGACCATGCCCAACACGCCGGCCATGATCGGCGAGGGCATGACCGTGTGGTCACAGTCGTCCGATGTCACGGAGGAGCAGCATGCGCTGGTGCGATTGTCTCACGCTGAAGTATTTGCTGCAGCCAGTGGTTTTGACTAAACCTTTGATGTGACATGTGGCGCTTGACAGACCAAGAGCATTCTCAGTGCATTTGGAAATGAGGTTCGTCGGACTCTAATGGCACCATTCCTACTACGTCCAACTGAAAAAACCCTGTGTTGCTAGGTCTTCGTGGACGATGAAGGCGCTCTGGATATGGCCACCGCGCTGTCTGGATCTGGACCAGGTATACCTACCGCACAGCATAACAGGGCTGATGCGCGTACTGACGTAATGCTGTTTGATGGGTCAACAGCGTATTTCTTCCTTGTTGCTGAAGCAATGATCGATACTGGTGTGCACATGGGCTTTTCGCGAGCTGTAGCCACGGTATGCAAGTGTTCTAGCTGATCTGTTTAGCTGACGAGCGTACGCAACTGACATGGTTCTTTCCCAGAAACTTGTCCAGCAAACGATGCTAGGCTCAGCGCTCTACATGAAGGCTTCCGATTGTCATCCGGTTGAACTCCGTAACAACATCACGAGTCCCGGGGGCACCACGGCGGCAGCACTTTACCGAGCTGAAAAGAATGGATTCCGCGCAGTTATCGCTGACTCCATCTGGGCGGCCTACGAGCGTTGTCTCGAACTTGGATCGCCGACGCCTGTGGTTCGAAAGCGCCCTCGTTCGTAGATAACCATTCGGGATTGACGATTTAGCTGAGCGGAGTTGGTTTACGATATGGCTCAGATGTAGGTAAAACACGCTCCAATTTGTTCAAATCTCACCCAAAATAGATAGCACTGATCGCTTCACAAGCCATTCAGCCAAGATGGTGGTTAATGGAAGCTCTTATGTCAACATGCTGAAAGCAGCGCTTCAGCAGCACTCTCACGACGCATCGGTGAAGTATGCTGTACTGGTCACATGGAAAGAAATGGAGCTGGGGTCCAACGAAAACGCTCAGCGTTGCGTCGACGATTTTGCATCATTGGACAACGACACATGGGATCGCTTTGGAATGCTTTTGCAGTCTTCGGATCGCTCGCTCGCCAATGCTGTTCTTTGTATTTTGGGTATCTTGACCAAGCTCAAGGTCAAAGACCATGGCAAGCAGGTGCGTACTTCGTTATGGAATAGTGTTCAGCGAAATCAACCCCATGCAAACGCAACTCAAGACATGGTATCTCTGGACTTTGCTGTTCGTTCGCTGGAAATTTTAGTGAGATCGTTTGTTGATGCATGCGATCAAGGTTCCATTGATGACGCAAACGAGCAGGCTGCAATGATCGATCTGCTGGTATCGCTTGCAATGGATCCGGCTGTTCCAATAGCGGTTTGTGGAACGCACCATTTAGCTTCCATGGCTAGAAATCGATCGCTCAGTGTTTCGTGGTACACTCCTGATCTGCTCACATACGTTATTCATTGGATACGGAAGCACAACAATGCTGAAGATCGTCCGGCTGTCATATCGTTATCCATCATGTACTTTGAGTTGTTGCAAGCTTCTATCAAACAAAGTTCACTCACAGCTGTATCGCTCTCTGGAGAGCACAACTGTATCCAGCTGAGCATGGGCTTTTTAAAGAACGCAGATGCTCGTTTGCAATACGAAGCACTACAGTTGCTTCATGCGTTCTTGCAGGATCCAATGCCAGTGAATCGTATCCGCTCAATTTGCAGCTCGCTTCGCCTTTCAGGCGCGCTCATCACGATCGCATGGATGCTTGGCCATGAGCAAATACCAGTCGCTAAAGCAGCCTCGGATTTGCTGGAAACGATCATGGCCCAGTCTCCAGCCAGCGATCTTGTCCGAGCTCTGATCGAGCAAGGCTGTGTAGCGGTGTTCAATCATTTCCATGGGTCCACATCGGCGTCAGCGTGTAGAACAGTATTGAATTGGGTGTCGCGTGAGATGGAGAGCGAGCACATGTTAGCAGTGAGTCTGAACTCGCTCAGACAGTCGTCCAATGCCTTGCTCATGAAAAATGTGCTGCTAGCACTTGTCATTTTGAGCCAAACCAGCATAAAGATCCACGAAATGCTTCTTGATGAGCAGTTTCTAACCGAAATAGCACAGCCGATTCTTCTCTCTGACGATACCGATATACAATGCGATGGAGATACTGCAATTGCTGTGCTCGCCTTTTGCGTGCAGTCATGCGATAAATACTCGATCGTGAAATTGGACACCAATCATCAGAGCGCAAGCGTCAAACACATCCGAGGTCACCAGCAATCTCAAGCGAAGCTGCAGGTGCCACCGCCAATGGAGCTTCCGCCGCATGTTGACCGCAGGATTTCACTCCAGTGCATCGATGGAGTCACTGAGGGCGACATGAGTACTCTTTATACGCACAGCAAAGCCATTCGACAATGGGTCAATACTCATCTCTTGTCGGAAAAAGCACAAGGAGCTTCAGCATACTCGCTCGACCAGTTCCAGACAACCATAGTTCAAGTACTATGTGCTGTGATTGAGGCAAACCAACCGATCGAGGCAGCTGGTGTTCTAAAGCAGATTTCGTTGGCGCAAACGCTCGATTTGCTGCGATTGGCAAAGACCGTTAACTCGTCAAGAGTCTGGCATTGCGCCACGCGCTCAATCTCTCAAAACATCACCTCGGAAACGTGGCAGTTAGTGTTCCATGTTGCCCTGGAGACGCGCCACCCGGTGCTCATGCTACGAACGATCCAATTTGCTCGTGGATTGCACGATATGATGGAAAAGGAGACCTCAGAAGAGCAAAGGGACAGGCTTTCTATGCGAGATCAAGACCATCGATCATTGAAGGCGGCGCTTCATTTAACTGCTGCCCAAATGCTTCAAGAACTCCTTTCGTGAAAGGTCATGGAGACGACTCGCCAAATAGATCACAAGAGACAAATCGGGACAGATGTTGGATGTGGCCACGCACATGTTGCTCTTGCAGCAGCAAGCTCAAATCAAGAACGAGCGCCCCGAAGATGGATCCTTCCTGCCCGTGTCCCTGGCGATCGCGTGTCTACTGCGCCAGCTTCCAATGGGCCTTGCTCCGCCCACAGGTGTGCTTTCGTTTCATCAGCTAGATCGTCTCCCGTTGCCAGTCCTGGAGCACAAGCTCGCAAAGCTGCTGCTGGATGAGCGTGATCCGATGATGGCCTTTGAATTTGTGCGCTCTATTACTCTTTACACAAGGATGACGCGAGCGCTGCTGCAGATTTGCCATGACCACCTCCAGGCCCGGATCACAAGTGTCAAGGCCCTGCAAGAACTCATCAGTGTTGTGGTGGCGACGCTTGAAGTAGAAGACGATGAATCACTGGCGTGTGAAGACCCAAAGATGCAGGACAAACCTCATGAAGGGCGCGAAATGGCGGAGGCTCCGAAGCAAACGTCGTCCAAAGTAAAGTCCAAGTATCATAAAATTGAGAAACAACCACCACTACGTGCCGTGAGATCGATTCGACCAGAGCCCGTCGCTGCAGATCCTTCTGGGATCATGAAGCGAGCTGTCGGTCGTGATAATGGCGATGGAAGCACAGTCGTAGAGATTATGCGTAAATATCCAAGCGACCAACGCATTCAGAGTCATGGAGTGCGAGCACTCAAAGGCGTCGTTCGGAGGCATGGTGTGCAGTTCGAAATCCAGTCTCAAGCGTCTGAATCGGACTCGATGCGCCAACAAAATGTCTCGCGTCTACATCCCAATCGTAGTTACGACAGTGACAGTAGCAGGAGCAGCGATGAAAAAGAGCCTGAACACACGCAAATGCTGCAATATCCAGACGCTATTCTGCGGAACAAGCACATCCGCGATGCGATCGACGTCGTCATTGGCCGGATGCAGAAATACCCAGACGCTCTTGACCTTCAACGAGATGGTCTCTTTTGCCTGTCTGAGTTTGCGCACCAAGATGAGTCCAACGTTCCGTTCATGACGTGCAGCGGAGCCATTGTTTCCATTATGGATGCGTTAGCGCGGCTCCCCGATGATACTGAGGCACATATCGCTGGGTTCTCTGTTCTTGCGCACCCTCAAATCGCAGGTTCTGTTATGTCTCTGTCGTACCACGTGGAATCCGCTCCTTGTTTACAAAGCGTTTGATTTTTTCCAGACGGCAATGTTGTGCGCGTAAATCCAGAGAGCCGACGACTCGTTCTATCGGCCATGAAGCGTTTCCCACTGAGCGAGCAGATTCAGGGATTAAGCTGCTTGGCATTGGCAAATTTGAGTCTTCGTCAAGGTAAGCTGCTTGTTTATTATTCGAATGTCAACGACAACAGCAAATAAACTGCCACTATGATCAGACGAAAGCCGAGCGGAAATCGTGGCAAAGGGAGGCTTGGAAATAGTTGTGGCAACCATGACGAGGTTCCGCGACTCCAATCTCGTGCAAGCAGCCGGCAGCTGGCTGATAGGTGTTGTCAGCAGCGCCAACGGTACTCTAAAACCTTTGGTTTTGAACTTCTCAATACTGTTGGCACTGACAAATCATTACGAAATGTGAAAATCCAGACGAAATGCGAACTGCGTGTTTGGAGGCAGGAGGGCTTCCGGTGTGTGAGAAAGCGCGAGTCCGCTTTCCAGAAGATGCCAAAGTGCAGCAGCATTCAGTGTATGCCATTAACATGATGGTGCAAGAAGAAAAGGACGAAACGTCTACCCGATCAAGGGAGGAGTGCGTCGTGCAATAGATCAAACAATACCGATCTACTTCTAAAGGAATTGGACGATCCGTTATTGACTCAAACACATCGGTGCTGGACCAACTTTGATATGCATTAATTACGACCATCTCCATCAACAAGCTCCTCAGAGATCAAAAACGCTGATGGTGCATGATCAAAACCGCAAAAACAAATGTGAGAGTGGCTTATTGAAATGGAAAAGATTGCAAATATACGGGATGAACAAGCTGGATTCTTGCGCGTTCGATTCACATACGACGAGGGAACACGCAATTTGTGCAGGCATCACATCCGCCTCCTAGTTGTGGTAGCAATGAGCTCGCAAATGCGCGCAATTGATTTATAAATGCATTGATTATTAATTAAATCGACGCTTGGTGTCTCAATTTGTTTCGGTTTACGATCATCTTAATGCCTGCTACCAACTTTCTGTATCCTTGTATTTGGCGTGATTCTCCACACGACTCAATTTATCCAATATCATCTGCTGGAAGGCTTGTTGTTGTTTCTGAAGTTCGAGTATGGCGGCTGTCATCGTTTGGGTTTGGATGTCCAATTTGTCCCTTTCCTGTTGTTGTTTCTGAAGGTCGAGTATCGTTTTGGTTTGAATGTCTATTTTTTCCTGTAGGATTTCAAATCGTGATTCTAGTTCTGTTGAAATATCTCGAGATTTGCCCTCGAATGCTTCCTCGCGGATGCCATCTTGGAGTTCTCTTGCATTTGAAACCCGATCGGGAACTGTATGCCACGTGAAAATCTCCAAAGGTAGTACTTTATTGCTGTTCTTGCCGTGTTTTCTCGCATTATCCACCAGATTGCTCGTGGTCGTAGTAACGGGGATATCTGGAGAAGAAGGATCCGGCATTTTCTTTTGGCCATAATCTTCTGGAACTAATTGCTTGAACTGTTTCTCTCGAACGCTCAAAGGAAGTGAATTCTCAATGCGCAAGATCGTCTCGGATTTGTGCAGCAAGTACTGATCTTCAGCTGCTTGTGTCACTGAATCGATTGACATGGTCAACATGGCGACAAGCACATTGAGCAACATGATCACGACGCTAATGAGATAGATGAGAAGCAACAGATTGGAAAGAGCCCACTGCCACCCAGTAGCGGCTTTAAAAGGATCGTACGTCAAGTTGCCAAAGAATATGAGGATTACGCTGACGAATGCATTCAAAAAGGTGTCATATCCATCAGCACCGTGCAAAATCAAATACAACGCGCCAGTAAAACCGAATTGGAAAATTGAATAGAGCAAAAAGAATTGACTTATGTCAACGATCATGCGTTCCATAGTAGCAATCAGAAGACCGGTTTTCTTGTGAATCATTAGATACTGTAGCAAATTCATCCAAAGCGAGACTGACACCATTGCGATCAGCCCACGACTCGCTGATAAAGTTGGTTTGCCAATAAACTCAAGCGGAATCGATGCGAGTATTCCACCATATGAGACCAAGTTGAACCAATTCCAGTATGATTTGAAGTATTTGGCGCTTCGAAACTCAGCTAATTCTACGTTCACAACTAAGTAAAGACAGCATAGCCAGGAAATGATCCGCAAAACTACGGTGGTGTAGTCACTGGAGCGCTCGAAATGAATCCAATCGGAGCTGCCCAAGATGATTGCTGCGTAGAAGGAAATTACCAGTCCCACATAGACCGCTAACTCCTTGAGGAAATACTCACGCATTTTGGACCACTTCACATTGATGATGTACTTCATAACAGGGTGGTTCAACACGTTTTTTGTATTTGCATGCTCCACGGCAATTGCCAGTGCTGATGGTTCAATTTTGTATTGCTTCGGCTCACCGTATATCAATGCTATTGCCAGTGCAAATGATTCATTTGTGCCTTGCTTCGGCTTACCATATATTGATGCTAAGTCAAAATATTCACTCAAGATGAGACCATAGAAAAACCCACGCATATCCACGAAGTTGTCGAGATACAAGGTTGCCAGCTCTGGCATTTTGTGCATGAGACCAAGAAACAAGATGTTGTCCCACTGAAAGCGAATTGCTCCTTGTTGCTGTAAAACATCCCGTGTCAGATCTGTGTACGAATTCATGATTGCACTAAATAAAGGAGTACAACCGTAAGTGTCCTTCGCATTGACATCAGCACCATGAGATATGAGCAACTTAGCAGCAGGTAACATATTTCCACCGCACGCGAGATGCAACGCGGTGTTGCCGTCTGTTGTTCTGCTATCGACGGGGACACCAGCGTCAATCAGATGGGCCATCAATTCTTCAGGGAAGTCCTTGCAAATCATTTGATGTAAAAGAGTGCAGCCATTGTTTCCCGAAATGACTAGAGTTTCAAGCTTGGCGATCACTTGCGAGGGATCTGCGGATTGACTTCATTGTAAAAATCGATTGTCAGTGATCAATTAATCGCGGAGAAAAGAGAGGAGGTTGCTTCGAACCGTATTTCATTCAGAATTCTATCAATCTCTGAGGTTGGTGTGTCTTCATTCTCAAGGTTCGATTTCATGGGAGAAACGTGGGTCTTGAGCACAAAGCCGTCGATGGGTCTGGATGCTGTTTGATTTGCGCTACCAAAATATGGAACTGGTTGGGTTGATTTCGTGCGCTTGTGGCCTGCTATTAATGCATTTTGAGCTCTGCACCAACTTCCCGTTTGCGAAACCAACGAAGTACTGCCTCCATTCAATTTGGTTAGCACCCGCGACTCTTCAAAATATGCAAACGGATAGCACGGACTAACTCGATTGACCAATAATTCATATATATTGGCTTATGAGGATCACCGATTCGTCAAAAACGGTGGCAATGTTGGCTCCACCATCATCTCAGCTGCGTCAATTCGGCAAAACAATCGCCCCCTTCAAAAACCAAGATAAAATAACCACCCTGAAAGCACAATGAACAAACGCACGATTGGCGAGTTATTGAGTGATTGACACGCGATTGACTAGTTTTCCGGATCCTGCTTGACGAGAGCTTTTCGTTAGTGCTTTCAGATTAGAAAAAGTCGAATTGATTAAAAGGTTATGTCACCAGAAGCTGCCAACCAAATGGAACGGAGGTTAGTATTTCCGATTCAAGTCGATTTCCACTTGCGTTGGAAATCCAACACGACAAGAGGCCCCAAAGCTGGAAGCAATTGTGGTGGTTTACCTTGTCTTCAAAGCACTGCTCACTGATTAATGCAGTTGTGGATAATCGTTTGAGCGTTTCATTCCCCTTTCCACAATATTGCTTTGCAGTTTTTTTGACTACATGTACTAGCACTCCAGCTCTTATGGGTGTTGAAGGAGGGAAATCAGGACCCTGCATTCGTATCTTGTGAACCCTAATTGAGTGTGAATCAAGTGATGATCGTATGATGATTCGCAGAAGCGAAGAGATCGTGATAGAAAACGACTCACCGGTTGAAGAGCCACAGCAGCGCTACTGACCTTCTGCGGGCATGTTGGTCTTCCGTTAGAACCGTAGTGCATGTGCATCTGTGAGTCCACCAATACCTTGATCAACACGATAGACTGCATGGTCCATGATGTGCATCACTTTGTAATGCTTTATTCGTACTTTTATCAGAAGTACCCATTTTTGAAGGAATCAGGCAATCTGCAATCGACTCAAACGCACCGGCGCCAGAACTACGTCCCCTCCGTCTGGATGCGCATCCACTGCGATTAATTCGATCAACACGAACGCTGCTTCTTCAGTTCCGCCACAGAGATCAAAAATGCTTGACCGAAATCACAACAAAAAATTGAGACTATCTGATTGAGACGGAAAAGATTGCAAACAAACCTGATGGGCATGCTTTCCTCTTGCGCTTTCGATCCATCTAGTGTTATCATACGACGATTGGAATGCATCAGGGCTTGAATCACAACCGAATGCTTTATCTGTCGATATATAAAAATGATTAGAACTGTCGAAGTAGTGGTGTGCTTCAAGTAAAAGGCGACAGGACTTACCTGCATGTAGTTGATAAATGCTCCCAAAATGTGTAACTCAGAGCCACGCGGAAGAGCGATCTGACTCCAGGCTGTAAATTCATCAGGTATACATCGCAATGGCACTCCGCGTGTCACTTCCAAGGCAATTGACTCCATAAGCAGCGGTACTGTGGGTTTTGTACGTTCCAACGTGTATGCCGGGTTGGATCCACTTAACGATGGAAGGCACAATTTAAAATTGTGCGAAGGCATCGAAGCTTCATTGTGTTTGTATAGTACCAACTTAATGATCTCCACAGTTGCCAAGGCACCAAGAATGGTGCTCGCGATCACGCATCGTGCTTTCTCTCCTTGAGAACGTCGAATGGACACAAGATCTTGTAAACGAGGTGCCTGGATTGTATCCGCTTGCATGTTTATCAAACTTTGCGTCAAGAGTAGATGATGTGGGGCGGAGACACCATTGTTCCACTCAATCACTCGAATACGGCTGATTAACCGCAATATATACGAAGTTGTAGCGCCTTGAAATCCTGTCAGAATACTTTGAAGAGTGCGCCGCTGAGTATGGAGACTGAACTTGCCGCGCGTATCGTAAGTTGACGCGAGTAGCTGTTCTCTCTCTTTCGCTGTGTAAGTATATCGTTATTATACATCACTGAATCATCAAAAATCAATTGGTAACATACCTTCTGGGATCGTGATATCGAGTGAGTCAGCAATGATACAGGCCGCAGACAAAATGAACTGTATATGGTCACTGTTGGTTATGTCCATTTCAAAGAATGTGTCGGATTCGGTTGGTGTTTCCTGAAAACACATGGGCAGCAATTCACCTAGTTTCCACGACTCGCGTAGACAGCTAGCGAAATCTGAGCCGTGTTGAGCTCGTTGAACAATGGTCCAAATAAGCCACAGTGAGCAATCACGCGGAAGATCTGCCGTTGTAGCTAGAATTGGGCCTGAGAAGAAATTCGTGGCCTGTGCGACAGCGTTTGCAAACACGTTTTCGAAGTATGATCGGCAAAATGCTGCTTGACTCGTTGCCTGAAACGAGGTTTTGCTGCTGAAAGCATCTTTTAGACTGGTAGATCGTGATTCAAGTTGAGAGCTGTCAGGAACTCGGGGCATGTAATCAAACGCATAAAGACCACTTTGCGATCGCTTTGTTTCTGGTATCATTGATTCACTGAATGATTCAGTATGGTCGGGCACAAATACGGAGAGCGAGAGTGATTGCTGGCTCTGATTGCAAAAGAGAAATGTCTTCTTGTTAGCTCTGCAGTGGGAATCGATCCAAAGTTGTTCCTACAAATAAATCATGACAATAAATAAGTATTGACTGCAACCTGTGTCCAAGCAAGCCTTTTTTAATGTTACCTCTAATGTGGTCGAGTCGCAGCAAACAACAGTTGCTTTAGCCCATGCATTGTGATATGCAGTCAGAGACTGAAGGGAGAAGAACTGGAAAGGTGTGCTGATGGTGTATCCTTGGGCAGCGGTAAGCAGCGCTGTCTCCTTGGCTTGACCGACGCTCGCCAAAGGAAAAAGCGCACAAGAGCTCAAGTCAGATCCATCTACAATATCGTTTTGCTTTGAGCTCGCAATTTGGATATGCGCTGCAGATCCGATATTGAGGCATAATATGTTCTACAGACATATACAATATACAAGACTGTAAAGCCGACACTAGTACATTGCAATCAAGAAGCAATAGTCAGCGTGCTTTGAACCTTGATGACTTCGGTATTGACTGAGTCTACACCAATGAACATTGGCACTGTCGCTTGTAATCGCTCAGCGAAGCTTGATCCAAACAACGAGATGAGATCGCGATCTCTGTGGGGCTGTAACTTAGGCATTGGAATCATTTTGGTGCCAACATTTTCAGGAACAAGCTCTAAAATGTCGAAGTATAGAAATTGGCTCGGCTGAAACACCGGAGCTCCAACTTTGCCTGTGGAATCAAACACAGCACAGGATTAAAATGGATACACTGTACCAACTGATTCCTTTTGAAGCAGCTACCCGTAAATTTAAGCACTAATAGTGTTGCATAGCCAGCAACCAGAGAACTCAGCGGCTGAAATTCCGACGAAGGACACCGCAAAAGTCGTTGTACAGTGTCCAAATCGATGTGTTGGGCGTTTGTGAGCTGTTGCTTTGTTTGTTGACTCAGTTTTTCATTCTACGAATCAGACACAGGAAGTTAGTTGTGATAATCAGCAAGATGTATACTTTGGAAAATACATTACGAGAGCAAGATGATTAATCAGGAGCTCCATGCATTGCTGAACATGATCCGTGTTGTTATTTTGAGGAAACGTCCCAAAATCTTGGCGAAATGAATACATGGCCTGCATGGCCATGTGAGCGCTTAAAGCTTGCTTCGCTACAGCAAAGACACACGAATACAACACTTCAGCTCGGCAGGTGTGCACATGTTTAACAATACCAAACGTACATGCTTGCAAATCCGTTCCTTTTACCACTGGCAGTGTGATTGTACCAGGGTCGATTATCCGCTCTCGGAAACTTACGTGCTTTGTCCTCCATCGCTGCTTTGCTTTTCGTAAATGCGTAGCAGCACATAGTTGCGCCGTAACTCGGGCTCGCTCTTCCAGCGCATGGACTGGAAGTCGAACTTGGATACTTTGGCTTGAAAGAATCGCTTCCAGCTCACACACAATCTGAGGTTGATTGCCGTGGAAGCAACGGAAGGCAATATTATCGCGAATGACAAAGGAGGTCGATACATGTGGCTCGACAACGTGGATGACAGCACTGGTCTCAGTCACCTGGGTGAGCTTCGTGAGGATCCGGAACTCCGCAACGGCGTCTAAGTCTTCTGCAATATGGCACGGCGAGTAATCCGCAAAGCAGAAACCCAGAACACCACGGCTCTCTGCCAGCACGAACCCGATGGGCGGAGTTTGGCACCGGCAGAACTCATTGTACGCGATCAACTCTTCTCGGCTGAAGCTCGAGCTGGAAAAGACCACGATCTGCGCCACAAGCAGTTAGTTCATAGACCAGAATACTGGTTAGCTTGAGCGGTAGAGTATCACTACTACTAGATCGTGCGCTTACATGGTAGTTTAGCAGCAAGTCCAGCGTCAGAGCGCCCGGGATGGTGCGCACGTCGGCGAATGGATTGAGCGCGTTCAAACGAGCGGCAACCAGCTTAGCTTTCGGTTGGCCGCGATCTCCATCCCGCAACAGGAACTGAGCGCCATCCATCCAAGGTCAGCTATCTGAATGGAGCGATGCACATATCAAACACACAGACTTGCATTGGTTGCCGAGTCTTGAGCGCGGACGAACTCGTCATCCAGCAGCGTCAGTCGCTGCACCCCAGACAGCACGAGGCATTTGGCTAACAGATACACGCACAGCAACTCTATCAACACCACAGGCTCATATGCTATACATCAACGAGTCGGCAGGTAACACAGCCCAATACCGATCTCGACACCAACACCGCGCAGTCCCACGAGCAGCACATGGAGCAGCGCCACTTGCTCCATCCTTCGCATTTCACACCCAAAGTCAGCTAAGTCAGAGCCAAGACCCATATCCACATGAAAATCTCTCAGCATCCGTTATTCTTACGCATCTGAGCCCAGCATCGTGGTCTGCGGCAGCGCATACATTTCCGGCCGGAGCGGCATCTTCCCCGATGAACGGCAACTGCAACTCTTGGGTGCCGGAAAGTACAGTGGATTCTTTTAAATCCGATATTTGGATCCGCGGGGTATCAAGAGAGGGGGCAGGCGGCAGGTGCCACGTAGTAGAGGATTTCAGCATGATGCGGCAGCGCAAGGGCGATGTGGACGACCTGCAGAGCGCGTCGTCCACGCCCGAGGGGCCGCTGGCCAAGACGGCGCGCCGCGCGCTCAAGCGCGTGGATGTGTACCCGAAGATGCACCGCGAGTTCAAGGTGCAGACCGAGTTCGGCGCCACAGGTGAGCGCGCGACTCGAAGATGCTGGCTGAAGAGATACACTGACTGTGTTGCTGCTGCTAGTGTCGCTCATTGCGGGCGTGATCATGGTGGTGCTGTTCCTCTCGGAGCTGCATACGTACTTGAGTGTGAACACGCACGAGCATATGGTCGTGGACTCGAGCCTGAACGAGAAGCTGCAGGTGAACCTCGACATCAGCTTCCTGGCCATCAACTGCAAGGACGCGCACGTCAACGCCATGGACGTGGCCGGCGATCTGCAGATGGACATGCACCAGACCGTCGTGAAGACGCGGCTGGACGCGCAGGGCGGCCGCATCGGACGACCGATCACTATGATGAACGCGGAAGACGACGGCGGCAAGACCGAAGTACCGCCCGGATACTGCGGCAGCTGCTACGAGGCCAAGCACCCGATGGCCGATAAGAAGTGCTGCAACACGTGTGACGAGGTCAAGGAGGCGTTCATGGCCAGCAACATCGCTCTGGAAGAGGCCGACCAGAAGGAGCAGTGCATACGCGAGAGCCTGGCCGAAGAAACGCTGGCGCAGGAAGGTGAGGGCTGCCGGTTTCAGGGCAAGATGTTCGTCAACCGCGTGGCGGGCAACTTCCACGTGGCGCTTGGACGCACCTTCCATCGCGAAGGACGACTCGTGCACCAGTTCCGACCGGGTCAGGAGCTCTCCTTCAATGCCAGCCACATTATCCACAGGTAAGCACCTGTTCTCGAGCTCTGGGTTTGATTCCTCACTGACCCACGTTGCAATGCAGTCTGTCGTTCGGCTCGCCTGTTCCGGACCTGGTCGGACCTCTGGATGACATGGTGAAGACAGCGGATGCAGGTTCGTGTAGTTGTTGTTGTTGTGCAGATTGCATTGACTGTGCTTGGTCTAACACATGCCTGTTGTGGAACCTGCAGCTGGTGGCATGTTCCAGTATTTTATCAAGATCGTGCCGACGATCTACAGCGACATTTCGTCCTCTGTGCACTCGTACCAGGTGCGTCTCCTTGCATTAGACCCTGTGGACACTCTATCGTACTGATACCTCTGTTTCCATGGCGTTTAGTTTGCGTACACGCACCAGGAGCGTTATCTGGACTCGCACGGCCGTCTTTCGGCGTTGCCTGGTACGTGTCGCTTGTGTGTTTATGGACGCACCTTAACGCAATAGTCTCACTCACTATCTCTCTTTCTCTGTATCACACAGGCGCATTCTTTGTGTTTGATCTGTCGCCGTTCATGGTCAAGGTGGAGAACGACCGCGTGCCGTTCACCCACTTTTTGGTCAAGATCTGCGCCATTATCGGCGGTGTTGTCTCGGTACGTGGCTTCTCATCGTTCAGACCACAGAAAGCTCTTGCGCTGACCCACGCTCGTGCTCTAGATCGCTGGCTTTGTGGACTCGTTCATGTACAATTCGCTCAACCGCAAGAGCGTGACCAACAAGTTTGGCTAGACAAGCTGCACAAGGCAGGAAACGCGTGTACACCGTGTTTTGTAATCAAACGTACCGAAAACATACCGTAAACTGCTTTAACCACCCTGCCTTTTGAAAGTTTGAACAATTCCTACAAATTACAAACATAGCCGTAAGGATCCAGTACCCTGGGACTAGTTTCGTAATTTCCAGATCCTTCTGTTGACTCGGTCGACCCAATTGCCCAATTGACGTCGGCATGGGCGACCTCCACAACTGCACGCAGCGCGTGCGCTCGCTACTCAAGCGCGTCCAGTACCCGCAGCGTCACACGACCACGTACGTGCCCTCGGCTGCTCATATTACGGGTGTAGCCCATAAAATGCTTGAGTGATGCTCACTGGCTTACGCTGGGCATCGCTTTGTTTGGCCACAGGTTTGAGACCAAGGCGCTGTTGCAGATTCTGCACTACTCGCTGCTCGAGTACTCTCGCGGCGTGGCTGAGTTCATCTTGTCCAAAGTGGGTATCGTGTGTGTGCCTACTTGGTTGAGTGGCCCGTTTTTGCGGTAGAGACTGACGCTGACGCTGTAATTGCTCATTCAGAACTACGATTTGTACGGCAAGACGGATGCGCGCTTTGTGGAGAGCACCTTCCGGCTGCTTCGAGACGAATTCCGGTATTTCCCGCCGCTCACAGTGACGCAGTTTCTATCGGCGCACTACACAGAGCGCAAGCTCAACCTCGTGGCTGACATCCTGCGGCTGATCGTGGACAAGAACAGCGAATGCCAGTGGCGCAAGCGGCAGCAGCAGGCTGTCTGGACGAAACCAAAGCAGCAGTGCGTAGCGAGTTCACGGCGTCAGGTGATGTTGGTGTATAGTACTGATCTGCTGTATATTTGCAGCCCAAAAGACGAGAACGTCCGTGTTGAAAACCATTCGCTCCCAGCAGTAGCGACGCTTATGGAGCAGCTCCAGCTCAAGATGCTGGCTGCAAAGCAGAAGGAAGCCCCACGGCCTCGCTGGACACGGCCAGAGGTTACGTTCAAGCAGGCGTCCTACGAAGGGCCCAACGGCGTTCGTAGAATCAGCAGCAAAAGCATGCAAGCCCCTGCGTGGGGTTCACCAGACGAGGAATGCACTGCCCAGCCTGTGAATCGAGAGGTAGGGTAGGCATGCTAGCTTGCTTTTTACATGCGCGCTGGTTGTTTCATCGCCATGGATTTGGGTTTGAACTAGCAGTCGACGTTTAAGACTCGATATGAGCATTCCAAGTACACGGATGATGAAGTCCCAGAGGTTGATTGCAGCGAAGCCATAGAGCAGAGAAGTCATGACCTGAAGATACCTCACTCCAATGCTGAAACGTCATGTCCATGCAATGCGGCTGACCTAGCTCAGGTACAAATGTGGCCGTATGATTTGGTCGATTAGACACCTTCGAAGCTAACCATGTCTCCATATAGACTCTCTCTGCGATCAGCGAACAGATCAGCCGACTGTCAGACACCTTCATGACCAAGATTTCGACCGTCGAGGACCGACTGGGTCGCATGGAGCGTCAGATCCACGATGTCACAGCGCAACAACAACAGCAGCAGCAGCAACTGAACCATCAACTGAAGCAACAGAGCTCCATTCAGCCATACAGCTCAACGCTGATCAACGATTCCACCGCCAAGAGCAGCAAGCGCTTTCAAGTGGACTCGTGCTCGTGGCCACCAGAGCCTTCGGTCTTTGAGCGGCATTGATAAACGAATCAATACCAACCCGTCTTCCATCCCACTTGTGTATGCACTTAGAGAGGTTTTCAACTGCTTAGCTCCATGGACGAAGAGAGCGAATGGGCGGACGCCCAGGAGGAGGAGGAAGCCGAGGAGGAGTTCGCGTACTCGTCGGACGAGCGGCCGTTTGCGGATCAAGATGACGAGGACGACGTGGACTGGGAGAACGTGGACGGCGATGGCGACGGCCAAGTGCAGGACGAAGATGCAGCAGAGGAAGACAGCGACAGCGACCATGGCGGCGGCGTGCAAGTGGATTGGCAGGCACTCAATGCGAGTCTGGAGCGCGTACACAAGCGCAAACGACGGCCGGCAGCGCGTCGAATGACCAAGGAAGAGAAGCAGCGCGAGTTTGTTCTGCATCAGAGCCATCTGCTGCTGCTTCTGGCGGCGCAGACCAAATGGAACAAGGTGTGCCAGCAGTCAGCGCTCTTGCGCGGCCTGCTGCTGTCTCTGACTGCCGGCAACAGCGCTGCCGTCGACTTCTACACCGCGTTCCGATCCAGCAGCAGCAGTGACACCACGACGTATCTGATGGAGCTGCTCGTGCGCTGGTTCAACGAGGAGTTCCGATTGAGGGCCGCGCCCACGGAAGCTTCCGACGAGCGAGCGCTATCAGAGAGCAGACTGATGCAGGCGTTCTATGCGCGCCAGGGCTCACATCTGGAGCTGACGCTGCTGTTTGTGATGCTCTGTCGAGCGGTGGACGTGCGTTGCCGCCTCACTTGCGCTCTGGATCCGCTGCTGGTGCAGCATACCAAGGCCTTCGAAGCCACGTCGACCCAGGGTGGCATCAGTCCCGGCAACAAGAAGCGGCGCCGTCGTAACACTAGCGCCCAAGCCACTGGGAATGAAGCAGTCGTCGTCTCCAGTGAGCCTGTTTGGATCTGGTGCGAGGTCTTGGACTCCAAGCACAGCTCTTGGCTGCACGTGGATCCCGTGCGTCGACTCGTGAATCACACGGAGCAAGTCGAAGAGCAGCGGGGCAAAGGTGCGCCGGTATCGTACGTCATGAGCATCGATGAGCATGGCCATTGGATGGATGTGAGCGCTCGCTATGCTGCGAAATGGAGCAAGACCATCAAATTGCGCCTGGCGCACGACTGGATCCAGCGCTGTCTATCGCAGCTCAACCTGGCATCAGCCGCATCCGCCAACGAGAAACACAGTGAAGTCATTCGTGAGTTGGAAGCCCAGCAGTTGGAGGTCAAAACGCAGCATGAGGAGTTCCCAACCAGTCTGGAGGGTTTCAAGAAACACCATCTTTACTGCCTCGAGCGGCATCTCGCACGCAACGAGTGCATCCATCCACGCAAGCCCGTGGGTCTTTTCAAAGGCCAGGCCGTGTTTATGGTCAAAGACAAGCAGGTGCTATTGCCCGCCAGGAGATGGCAGCGCCTGGGTCGCGTGATCAAGCCGGAAGAGCAGGCCAACCCAGCCAAAAGACGATCGGATGGCAAGAACAAGCGTCAGAACGACGGCGATACCGACGACGACGACGAGCCAAAGCGCAGCAGCACTACGCAAGATGGCGAGTCGACAGACCCCAACGCTGCCCTGTACGGGCAATGGCAGACGACCGAGTTCATACCGGAGCCCGTGGTCGACGGGCGCGTACCGAAGAACCAGTACGGCAACATTGAGCTGTGGAGCCAAGCCCATATCCCTCGCGGAGCTGTGCACTTGCAACTTCCACGGATCGACACTCTAGCGCGTGATCTCGGCGTGGACTTTGCGCCTGCAGTCGTGGGCTTTGAGGTGAAGAACGGCAAGACGTATCCCAAGATGGACGGCATCGTGGTCGCCGCCAGTGCGCAGGAGATGCTGCTGGACGCGCACGCGCATCTGCAGCAGACCACGATTGAACAGGCCATTGCCAAGAACCAGAAGATCGTGCTCCGGCGCTGGGAGAAGCTCACGAAGCGGCTTCTGCTGCAGAATCGGCTCAACGAGGACTATGGCCACACTAAGGCCAGATCCCACCAACTCGATTAAGTACGATTCGTTAAACATGCATGCAAGAAAAGACCATCATTCCGTTTGGTTTGGGGTCAGACCAGCACAGCAGCACTTCGCATTCAGACGTCGAGCGGCGGTATCGATGAATGCGCAACGGCTGTGGCGACCGCTGCGGGTCTCTTGGCGTCGGCAGCCGCAGCATGGAATTCTGGCGCTGCAAGCAAATGCGCTGCGGATGCAGCGGCACTCGGTGGTGGTAACCGCGCCGCTGCGTCATTTGTCGAGTGCCGCGAATGGCGCCGTGCGCAAGAAAGCGCATCCGATCACCAGTAGCAGCAGCAGCGAGTGGAAGACGCAGTTGGCAAATGGCCCAGAGCTGCAAGACTTTATCGCTCGGTCTGCGGGTGACGCGCGTGCGAATGCAGAAGAGGATGCTGGTGAAGAATGCAAGTTGACAACTGAGGAGTCTCTGGAGCAGATCCGGCTAATGCTGCGTCAGATCAAGCAGGCGGTAAGACCCACAGCAACAATGTGAGCAGCATGGCATCGCTCCAACTGATTGGGTTTATACATGCTTTCAGGAGCGCGAGAGTGTTGCGGTTGATCAGCTTGTGGATACGTTTGGCCGGAAGCACACGTACTTGCGGATTTCGCTCACCGAGCGGTGCAATCTGCGGTGCCGTTATTGCATGCCTGAGAACGGCGTCGATCTGCAGCCGCAGGAGGATCTACTACAGACACCGGAGATTATTCGCCTAGCGACGCTGTTTGCAGCTTCAGGTGTTACGCGCATTCGGCTCACGGGCGGAGAGCCGTTGCTCCGGCGCGATTTGGTCGACCTTGTGGCGCAGCTTCGAGCTATTCCGGGCATCCAATCGGTAGGCGTGACGACAAATGGCCTCACTCTCCAGCGCAAGTTACGTGCATTACAAGAGGCAGGCGTTGATCGCTTGAACATCAGCCTTGATACGTTGTGCCCCGACAAGTTTTCACAGATCACGCGGCGGCAGGGCTTCGCTAGAGTCATGGAGGCGATCAAAGTGGCGCAAGTCATGGGCTTTTCCCCTGTAAAGATCAATTGCGTAGTCATGCGTCACTTCAACCTGCACGAACTCGTCGACTTTGTCGCCTTCACTGAGCGCATGAATGTGGACGTGCGCTTCATCGAGTGGATGCCGTTCGACAGCAATCGATGGAACGATGAAACCTTTGTTTCCTTCAAGGAGATGATGACTTACATCCGTGAGCGGTACCCAACAATCGAAAAGTTGCAGGATGACCCGAATGATACTTCTAAGGCCTTCAAGATCCCGGGCTTCGCGGGCCAATTTGGCTTTATCACTTCCATGAGCGAACACTTCTGCGGATCGTGTAATCGGCTGCGGTTGACGGCGGATGGGAACTTGAAGGTGTGTCTCTTCGGAAATACTGAAGTAAGCTTACGAGACGCTTTGCGCCACGACTTCTCCGACATTGATATCCGCTCGATTATCGATGTCGCTGTCAAGCGGAAGAAGTTTGCGCTTGGTGGCCATCGCGACATGTACGGGATTTCCAAGGCGAAGAATCGTCCGATGATCCTTATCGGAGGGTAGACGACTACTGGACGTTACATGTGTGATAGGAGCAGACTTGGCAGCCTCCATAGATGCATTTTGCGTTAAGATTGTGCGTAGCTCTCTATCATAAACACTTTCTGATATGAATGAGCAAAACGATATAGCGATTTGGATGACGACCATGCATACGTGAGCTGGTTCTGCGAGCCTGGCCTGGTCGTGTGGAAACGTGTCGGTTCGTTTCTTTTGGTGCCTTGCTTTTTTAGGGTCTTCTTCATCAAAGCACACAAAAACTTGAACAACAGCAGCATCCTTCAGAGAAGAAGATCTTGCGAGCACTTGATGCACTTCCTGCGAATCTTGGGCCTCTAGGGGGTCCTCCTTTGCTTGGTGCCTTGCTTGTCTCTTGGTTAGGATTGAAGCCTCATGCAAATGTTATCTTGAAGCAATTAAAATGCATAGTTTCTTCCTTGGACTCTCTTCTCACTGTCTTCAACCCCTCTTTCAGTCCCAATTCTCTTGACGGTGCGTACAAGTTGAGTGTTCTTGCAACATGAACTAGTGGCTTCAATCACGTCCATTGTCATTGCTCCGGCTGCGACGACGGGAATTCGAGTTCGAGCGCGGGCGACGGGAATTCGAATTCGAGCGCGAGCGACGAGGTCTATCAACCCACCAAAAAAGCACCCATTAGATTATCACCATAATTCGATGGCAGTTCTTCAACATCGCAACTTACGAGCGCGATCGACGGGGTACTCGCTCGCTCTCTCGCATCTGGTCCGGAGTCTTTCGCTTCTGTTGCGCAAACAACACAGCGATCTCTTGGCCGTTGAACATCGAGCGGTCCATTTCATGCTTGATCTCGCGAGCCTGACGGCTGTCGGCGAATCTGCAGACATATACATCGTCAGCTACAGGCAATAACGCATTATCCCTACAGAAAAACAGCAATGCATACTCAATGAATGCAAAGCCACGCAGCTGCGTGCCGTTGAACTCCTTCGGAAGGTACACATCGAGAATGTCGCCCCGGCTGCGCGAGAACGCGCGACGAATCTCATCAGCCGTGGAGTTCTGGGCAATATTGCGCACAAGCAGACTCTGTGGCACCGGGCGGTCGCGGCCACGGCCACGGTCTCCTCCACGGCCGCCACCACGGCGAGGGCTGCGATCTCTCGAGCGGGAGCGTCCTCGGCCACGTTCACGACCGCCATCACGACCACGTCCGCCATCACGGTCTCGTCCACCATCACGGTCTCGTCCGCCATCGCGGTCTCGTCCGCCATCACGGTCCCGTCCTGCGTCGCGATCTCTGGAGCGAGAGCGCTGCTGCACGCGCTTAGGCGGCGATCGCCGCCCACTGCGGCTTCGACTGCGGCTGGGCGAGTGGCTTCGGGCCATATCGACTAGAGATATTTCCTATAGAAAGACAAGGGGCGAGCGCACAGTGAGGGTCCATTGCGCCAGCAGCCGCAGGGGAAAGCGCCGCTTACCGGTCGGGGGGACGAGGAGGCGTCGGGGAGAGCCAAAAAAGGGAAATGAGCCTAATTCCCTCTCATGGGCGATGGCAAAACCTGTATTCGTTTAGACAGGGTCAATGTTGCTTTCGTGTGGGTTTGGGTTTTAGCGAAAAAGCTGGTAGAGTCAGAGTCAGATGGTGAGTAGTCTGGGTTTTTCCGAGCTTCTTTCGGCCTGGGCATGCTCAAGCAATAAGGGGCGCAGTAGTATCGCGGACGCACGGTGGTTCCCTCTTCTGGCGTCCCGGGGCCCTGCGTGCGACGCTACAAGAGTGCCATCAGAACGACCCATCTACCATTAGACAGCTTGTGTGGTCGGTCATGACGATGAGCAAGAGCAACGGCAACATGAGCGACAACGAAGACGACGACGTGGCGTGGGCGTTCGAACTGGAAGAAGCGATCGGCTGCGCAGGTGGGTTGGCACATGCGCTGGGCCGATGGCGAGTGAGGCCTTAAGGGGGCGTGACTGGTTCTAATGTGTATCGCGTAGACGATAGTAATAGTGATACAACTAGTAGCGACAAGACGGACAACGGCGCGTGTTCCGAAGCACGAGCAACTACAGAAGAGATTGCGACCGTACAACAGGAGAGCGCTATCATTGGTGTCAAGCCCCGAAGTGTTGTTGCAAACGAGCTACCGCTCGATGTATTGATCAACATAATGAGCTTTGGCCAAGTCGGCCGCGTGTGTACCTCCTGGAGCCTTGCCACCAGCACATGTACGTTTGGACTATCGGTGATATAAGCCGCGACTAATACTAACCACCTATCCATCTTCCATGGCTAGTGGCTCGTCGAAAGTTTTCGGACCGACTGACGGAGATCCTGCTCCCGTTGACGCCCAACGCGCTTGTTCTCGCGCAGGAAGTCGAGGCCGATCTTTTCCTGCTGCACGGCCAAACGTATGTATTACGTGCTCGGCATCGATACAACGGATGCTGATCTTCCCTTGAACTTGTCTGCGCTCCCTATGTAGCTATTCCTTGCCGAAGAAGTACGGCCAGAAGGCTCGCCAGCTTCTGTTCAACCTGAAGGACTCGCGGAATTCCCAACTGCGCGACCGATTGCTCTCGGGCGATCTGTCGGCGCACACGCTGGTGCGCATGAGCTCCACGGACATGGCCAACCCTCAGCTGGTTCGGCAGCGCAAGGAGTGGATCCGCAAGCGTACCCACGAGGTTATGCGCGACCGCGAGATGGAGGGCTTCATGGAGACCGATCTGTTTGAATGCCGCAGCTGTGGCGGCACGCGCACGCGGTATCGGCAGATGCGGCGCAAGGCCATCGTGGACCGCACGCGTATCGTGATCCTGTGTCTACTCTGTGCATATAACTGGGAGCTGTGACTGCGAATAAAGCGACGGATCCGTCTATGTCTACATGCATGGAAAGCCAGTTGGGTACATTGGCAATATGCTCGTACTTTATCGAATGCATACGGAACTGGGTGCTGATTGAGGCTCTTGGTCGACACCATTGGGCAGCAATGAGCGACTCGGAGAGCAGTGACTACGAGGGCTTCTTCTGCGCCGACCTGTTCGTGAATGAGGAGTACGAACCGCGCAATGCATTCTCCAGGATTGGGCTCATCATTGTAACGACTGATCGCATGCTCGTGCAGATACGTGACCAAAGAGTTCGACTTTGGCGTGATCACGCAGCCATTGCTCTGCTCCAATGCCGCATCGGTACGAAGCAGTCGTCACGCTTGCACGCAGCGGTGTTCACTCCTAGAACTGACGTTTGACAATCGCAGACGGATCATGACTTGACCGGCCAAGTGGTCTGGCCGGTTTCGGCCTTCCTGGCCTGGTGCGTTTGCTCGCTCCGCATCAGCGAAAATTGACCGTTGATATTCATCTCGTTCGTGGGACTGCTACTGTACAGGTTCATGACCGCGCATCGAGAAGAGCTGGCTGGCAAGACCGTGGTGGAGCTGGGCGCTGGCGCTGGGCTCAGTGGACTTGTGGCGTCCCATTTTGCGTGCGTATGTGCAGTCGTTCGCACCCATTTCACACTTTTGCATTCATTTGGCAAGGCTGTTCGATTGCTGACCTGGACTGTGTCTTCTTCCAGTGATCGGACCGCGCTGACAGACGGCAATGAGGTCGTGCTGAAGCTGCTGGCGAAGAATGCGGCGGCCACGAACTCTGATAAGGTACCGTGCTGTTGGCTGGCTGGCTGCTTGGCCAGGGCTGATTTTCCTTTTGTCCTGTCGTGTTAGTGCGTCGCTCTGGAGCTCCGATGGGGTGAGAAGCAGAGCGTGGAGGAGTTCGAAGCCAAGTTCCCGTACCCGGTGGACGTGCTAATCGGCGCCGACGTTGTCTGCTGGCCTGCGCTCGTCAAGCCGATCCTGCTGACCATCAAGTACCTGTTGCTCAAGGCCAAGACCCCGTTGGCCATGTGCTTCTACTGCGGCTTTGTCTGCCGAGCGCAATCCACCGAGGATCTGCTCTTCCGCGAAGCCAAGGCCATGGGCTTTCGCTACGAGCGCGTTCCTGACAGCAAGTTTTTGCCCGAGCCGCGCCCGCTCGCAGTGCAGTCGAAGCGCGAGCTGCAGCTGCTGGTCTTCCGCCTGGACGAGACCGCAGCCAACTGGAACACCGAGGTGCAGTTCATGGACGTGGAACTGGAGCAGATGCCAACCGCTTGCTAATAGAACGAGAGTACCACGATGAAGACTGTGTGATCATCGACATTGAACGCTCATGCACAGGATGTTGCATTATAAATTAAGGATGATTAAATAGTACCCACAAATCAACCATCTCCAGTTCACGTACGTCCAGCCATTCTACCAACACTGCCATTCATCCATCTACACGCATTACTCACATGCGCCTAGATCACCACGTTGTTGATCTCTTCGTCCGAGGAATAATCGTCGTCCGAGCTGTGGCCTGAGTCTTCGTCCTCGACGAGCTTGCCCTGGCGGAGCATCCGCTGGCGGTTGGCGAGCCGCATGCGCTCTTGCTGCACGGCCGTCGCGATCAGCCGCTTGGCGTCCGCGTTGTCCACGCTGTTGTCGCTGTACGATATCTGCGAGAGCATGGGGCAGACCAGCTTGCCGATCGTCCGGCCGAGCATTTCCATGCTCGTGGCGCTCAAGTAGTTCATCTCGATACCCAAAAAGCGCAAGTGCCGCAACTGGCCGCTCTCCATGGCATACAGCAAGTGGTGAAAGCTCGAGTCCGTGATGGTGTTGCCGCCAAGGCAGAGCTCTGTGAGCTGCGTGGCGCAGCCATCAGCCAGCGCATGGCACAGACCTCGCAGGCCTTCTTCACCGATAAAGTTGCGGCGCAGGTCCAGACGCGTAAGCTTTGGGCAGACGCGTGAGCGCAGCAATTGCGTCACCTTGGCAGCGCCATAATCGCCGACACTGTTGCCCGGGAGGCACAATTCTTCCAGCTGCGGGCAGCAGGAGGACATGAGGTTGTTCAGCAGCACTTCGGCCTCACCATCGGCTTCTTCGTTCGTGAACAGACAGATCAGTCCCAGTCTCGTAAGGCGAGGGAACGTGTAGCAGCGGAGCACTTCCGATAGCGCGAGCACGATCTGTTCATGGTCGTCGTGCGTGACAACAAACCGCTGCGGACAGTTAGTCGCACGCATCGACAGCTTGCCAAAGTTCATGCCCGAAGACGACAGCGAGACGATCTCCAGGTGCCGGAGATTCACGCACTCACGCAAAACCGAGATGTTGCTGTCGACACTTTTGGTCGCCAGAGCTATCTGTACAGCGTTGCAGCTCAGCTGCAGCGAGGTCACGAACAGCGGAGCCAGCTTGCGCGCCCCGCGGCAGACAGCACGCGAGCGCATGATCTGTGTGCCGTCCACGTAGCTCCAGATGATCTTGCTGAGTTCTTCGTAGCCTCGGAACAGGAGCTGACCTAGACGACCCGAGCGCGGAAGAACGACACGAGTGAAGCCCACACCCACGGCCGACTCGGCAATTGTTTCCGCCTGCATTTCTTCGATTGAGCGCTTCTTGTGCATCAGAAAGCCGATGCTGGGCAGGGACGGACTGTCCATACCAGTGGCTGGGAGCGGCATGCCCACCGCTGGCGTAGTCGGAGCTGCATACGTGGCCGGTGATTTCATCATTAGCTCTGGTGCACACATGCTAGGACGGCGCAAGGAGGAGGCTTGAGCTGGTCTTGGAGCTGCTGTCATTGGTTGATGAGCGGCCGAGGCGGCTGGCGGTTGTGTCACGATCTCCTTGCGAATCTTCTTGTTCACGATGCTGGTCGTAAGTGCCTGCACGCGACGCGCAAGACTATCCACGTTGCAAAACTCCATGAGCGAGGCCGAGCTGATGAACATGAGTACTTCAAGCTTGCGCGCGAGCGCCCAGGTCTTCATGTGCGCCTCAGCCACCGCCTGAGGGCCGGGGCCGGCACCATTCACCACCACACGTTCGGCATTACGACGCAGCAAGTGGCCAATGCGGCCGAGCACATCGCGTCGTTGCGTAGCGTGGCCCCGATGCTGCCAAGTGAGTGGCTTAGGCAGATTGGCGGCTGAGAATACCGCGTTGTTGGGGTGGATACCGGGTGGCGGCTGGAACAGCATGGGCGCTTCCATCCACCTGCGCTCGAGGTCGTCGTCGTCTAGAGGCCACGCGACGTCAGTCATTCACTGCTTGCTACACTCAGAGGACGCTAACAGAGGAGAGGAAGGGAGAGCGAGTGACTCGAAAGCGTTCAACTCTCGTTCCACTCGATCGGGCAGAAAGAATTCTAACCCCTTCTCTCGCTGGTCGCTTTCCTATTTGGTGCGTTCGCTTGGGCGTTGACGCGTTACGGCAAGATGGGCTTTGGCCCCAGAGAAGCGCGGCACCAGGAGGGGCGAAAGCGGAGCGTGTCTTTGCTGCCGGATGGAAGAAAAATACGAGGGGTAGGGAAAGGGACAAGCCGCTTGGGCGACGGGGGAGAGGAGCGGAGCACAGTGAGAAAAAATTTACAGGGGTTTGTATTATAATAGTGACCTTGATAGTGACATTGTTGTATCGCGAGGGTTGTTTGGTCTCGAATATGTATGGAAAGCTGCCAAACAAAGTCGATATGCCAACAGGATGGGATCCAACATGGTGGTTCACTGAAAGCAGTCAAGTCATTTAAAGCAGGGACGAACGAAATATGTGGAAGACTTGTCAACTGCTCCAGTCCCAAGAGACCGCTGCGAAAAGCGTTGCGTCCCGCTGCGCGAAAGGGTCCAGCACGAATAAAACCAGCACACGAGTTGAAAAGACACGAACTGCTTTTTCACGGAAAGACATGAAGATGGAATTTAAAAACTAGCTTCATGACTTTCTGTCCTTTGGTGTTGTGGCTCTGTACGGCAACAATGGAAAGAAAACGGCGACAAACGAGCACGAGCTGTCAAGCAGTTTTGCTAAGCTGCTGCAACATCTCTCTCTGCCACAATGCACACCAGGGTTTAGAGTCAGAGATGTCGTTGTTTGGGTTTTTGAGTGGGCTGGGATTGCGTAAGATACTTTTAGCCCACAATCCAACGCGTCTCTTTGTGCGCATTCGTGGCTGCGCAGCATTTGACGACCAGATCCATGACACTGGTACACTTCTCAAACTCGATTTGCCAGCTTCATAAAATAATTATGAAGCTGACCAATCGAGTTTGAGTAGAAATAAGAATAAATACAGAAACTTCGAGAAACGCTGATTACGTGATCTACGTTGCAAAATATGTACTGTAATACACCCCCAGTTCTCACATAACGTACCGGTTAAAGTAGACGTATAGCTAGCATTTCGCAGGTGTATACCTATGAATATTCCTCCGATATACCGGTACTCCGACCGGTTTATTTATCGGAGATTCAACCGAGAATGCGGCGCATTGGATACCTACCTCAAGGCCAAGTTGGCATTCGCGACAAATGACACGAGAGGGCGTGCGGGTGCCCCGGTGGTGCATCTTCCTGGCTCTTTCCTGCGTGCCGCTGCTGCTGCTCAGCCATGACCAGGAGTACTCGAGCGATCTGAAGGCCATGGCCGTGCAGGGCCTCTCCGCTGTCGTGGTACGCAAAGCGCAACGAGCAGCGCCGAATTCTCCCGTCGGTTGAATCTTACGTCGCTTTCTTGCATACAGGTCTTCCCATGGCTTCACCGGCTGCGCAAATCCGTTCACGACCGCCTAGATAAAGCCGCGCTTCGCAAGTGTACGTTGCTGTATGCGAAAGAAGCTTTCTTGGATTGCCTGCCGATCATCGCTGACTCATATCTTACATCATCATGGGGATAGCGGATTATGAGCTGCCGGTATCACCAACGATCGAAAGACAATACAACGAGACCACGGCTGTCTATCTGGCATATATGACTTCGGTGTCCTACTGCGAAGCGCAGCATATCCGCAACTGGAGCTGCTCGCCCTGCCAGGTGGTCCCGCCGTTGACTTCGCTGCATGTGGTGCAAGATCCGAGCGCAAACTTCCAGGGCATTATTGGGTTCAGCCAGCGATATCAATCAGTAATCGTGGCGTTTCGAGGCAGTATGGATGTCAAGAATTGGCTCGATAACCTCACGTTTCTGAAGACTCGCGCGTACAAGGAATTCCCAGAGGCCAAGGTGCACCAAGGCTTTTACTGGGTGTACCGATCTGTGGCCACAGCACTTGTTCCAATTGTGCGCTCAGTGCTAAAGAAGCACCACGGTGCTCCGCTGCTGGTCACTGGGCACTCTCTTGGTGCAGCCGTCGCTGCTATTTGTGCCTTTGAGCTCCAGCTGCTTGAAAATGTGTCAGTGAATGCTCTGCACACGTTTGGCGAGCCGCGCGTGGGCAACGCCAATTTCAGTGGCTTGCTCAACAGTTCCATTCCGGAGATCTATCGAGTCACGCACTTTCGAGATACCGTGCCGCATTTGCCGCCCACGTGGGTGGGCTTCCAGCATGGACCTCAAGAGGTAAGCTTTCTTTGCCATATTAACGAAGTTTCATTTGCTTTTATTGTTCATTGCCATGTGAACAGATATTCTATGATGAATTCTCATCTACGTACCAGCAATGCAGCCAAGATGATGGCGAGGACCCAGCTTGCTCCGACACGTGCTCTCCATTTGGCTGCACAAGCATTGTTGACCATCTCACGTACTTGAATGTGACCATGAGTCACCTCATTTGCTGATAATGTTAACGCAGTTACAAAATGAAAGGGTCCGCTATATGTAAGCATATATATACAGTGTGTATGTTGCCCGGAGACCATGGAGCCATGTTTTTCGTTTACGCTCAGATCCAGAAACGGACAATCGCATGGACACAGAACGTTCTTAGATGCGTAGTCCCAAGATCCAAGATCGGCCAGTGAAAGGCGGCAGCTATTTTTGCGACTGAGCTTGATTTCTATTATTGTCACGCGCCATTGTCAGAGGTCCAGCCGCACGTGAGGCAATGTTCGGTTGGGAATAAAAGTGCAGGTGCTTGCGAGTCAAACACGAGAGCGACACAATTGCGAAGCTTGACCGAATTCTGCATGAGAAAATCTCCAGGCCTCAAGCTTCAGGCTTCCATTGTGCAGGATAATGTCCCAGTGGAGATCGCACATGGTGTGTTCGTGGGCTCCATGCATGCCGCTTACAACGTCGACGAACTGAAGCGGCTGAAGATCACGCACATTCTGAATCTCGCTGGCGCATATGCAACGTTTCCAGACGATTTTACCTACTTGAGTGCGCATATTCGGGACAAGGAGTACTCCAACTTGCTCAGTTGTCTCCCCATGGCTCTGATCTTCATTCAAGCTGGTATTCAAATCGGTGGCGTCTTGATTCATTGGTAAGTGACTTGTCAGGTCAATCAACTATCTCTGGTCCCTAGTTGCTCACCGTGCCTCTTCTGTAGTGCGGGAGGGCGTTCAAGGTCTCCAGCAATAGCGATTTCCTACCTCATGGTGCGCACAAAGTTGGCGTACGAAACAGCGTTGATGCATGTGAAGGCTGCGCGATCCGTTGTTTCATTGAATGCCGGCTTTGAAGCGCAACTAAAGTGCCTGGACGCAGTCGACGGCGATGTTTGGCGCGCTCAGCAGTTATACCTGCACCAGAATCTGAACTCTCTGGCCAAGCAGTTTGCTGATGGGACGATAGCAATGTCTTCTCATGCGAAGCGATATCAAGCGCAGCAACAGAAAAAGCTCAAACAACGGAATATTCCTGGGCCGCCCATGACACCACCTCTGAACGGCACCAGATCACGGATACCTGCACCTGATCGCGGATGCATGCTCATGGATCAAGTGCCAAACGGCTTCAATCTCTCGATTGTCTCGGCTGGCAATCACCCGCACTTTATTCCAGCGTTGCGATCCATGGGGACGATGTTTGGCTGCATGAAGTGTGATCGCCAATTGTTTTGTGCGAGCTCGATTGTTTTGCATCAAAATGAGGCTTTGGAGAGCGAGCATTCTCAGAGTGGATCCCACGAAGAGCAGCAAAACAAGAGTATACCTCGAAGCAATACAATGCCGTTAAGCCCTGGAGATCAGAGCTCGACAGAAACCCTGCCAGCGAATCACGATGACAGAAAGAAGCGCCCGCTGCTGGCAAAACTTCGTCTCAGACCGCAAAGTTTCCGCTCTAATTCATCAGCATTGTCAGTGAAAACAGGCTCAAATCTAAACACACAAAGAGATCAAGATCGAACTCAAAGCGATGCTGCACTGACGTCTCCGCGGTCGACAACAGTCCCAACAGGCATTTTAAAGAGTCCAACGAAACCCACTAGCAAAACTGATCAGCAGAGCGTCTTGCGATCAGTGAGTCCAAGACAGCATGGAGCACGTCGCGTGAGTGAGTTTTTCCGCTCACTGGCCCCGTTCAAGTCATCCAGAAGCCTTTTTAGGGAGTCCATCGAGAAACCGACTCAGCAGCACAGCAAAGAGTTGTCCAGCAGTGAAAACAAAAAGCCAAGCTCAAGCAAGACTGCAGTCATACTGGAACCCTATGCTGCAGACTTGCATGAACACGAGTTGGATGAAAATGCGGCCGAGTGGGAGTGCTGCATTCGTGCGATACAAGCGAGTGGTGACGATGATGAAACAGAGCTGGCCGAGCAAATCCAGACACTGATCGATGCCGATTTGGAGATGATGTCAAAATGGGAGTGCGGTCAGTGGAATATTGAGCCCCAGAACTGGTTCTTCGGCGAGATTCTGAAATCTTCTTTCGGGCTTCTTCGCTGCCCCAATGATTCCTGTGACGCCATTGTCGGTGAATGGGCATGGGACGGCTCCAGGTACACTAGTTTGTGTGATACTACTGGTGACGACAACGCTCATGTTTGCTGTGTTAGGTGCTCATGTGGACAGATATGCCAACCAGGCTTTCTCATGAACCTCAGTGCGATCAAGACCCTCGGCGTTTCGCTGCAGGCCACGTAGGGAACCACAAAAGACGGTGATATTATAGCTATTGGTTCAGTAAATCAATACACTTTGAATTCGACTCCTTGTTTCTAGTAGTTCTGTGGGTACGGAAGCAACTCACTTTCATCATGAAGAACGTGACTCACACAATCCATCTCGCGAGAGGTTTGCAGGAGTGTTGACCGAGGCAGCTGTGAAAAGCCTCTGCGGCTTGAGGTGGGTACCTTGTCTGGCGATCGGTTGGCAGGGAGTGGAATCAATACGCTGTCGCCCATAAGTCTGCGTTGCCAAATTACGCATCAGAGAGCGTGATCGATTGCGTCTGCAACCATGCAGGCGATAGCTAGCTTACCCTCTCTCGATCACATGCTGGCGTGGGCTTGGCTCCAATTGCTGTTCTGGCTGCTCCACCTTGTCATCCACAAAAAAATGCATCGCTGAGTCGATAGAGTTTCTGGATCAAGAGAGGTTTAGATAAAGCCACCTCGTCGTCGTCGACTGAGGAGTTGAGAGCGGTCGGTTCTGGAACTCGATGTGTTTGCTGGAGAACAAAACTTGGCTTGGCGTATTTGCTCTGCCGCAACCAATTCATCGTTACCAGGCTCACACCAACGTCCATCCAGCACTCTTTTCATGTGGTACCATTGCTGTCGAATGGCGCTGCTTCCATGCGAGCTCTGCCTATTATGCAGTTAAGGGCTCACTTATAGCATGGCAAGGTTCTTCATACGACGGCCAAGTCAGTCACCCACCTCCGCTGTAAACCTTTGCAGCGCACTCAAATCTTCTCGGAAACGCGACTGCACCATTCCTCCTCCGCCATAATGATCTGCTTGAAGAAACGTCTCAAAGATCGAGGGAGGAACCGTAAATGGGGCCACGAGCGCCGGGATCTGTGGCTGTCTCGAGGGCGACCAAGCCGCCGGCGCTGTCACAGGAAGAGGTCGACCGCCAACACCGCCAGACAAGTAGGAATAGTCCGTGGCAATCGATGGCTGGGCCATTGCAAGTCTGGATGGGCTTGAACTATACTGCTGCTGTTGCTGCTGTGGCTCGGGCTCTGACTGTGGGATCTGAAGCGGTGGAGCCATGACCCCACGCACTGGAGATTTCGGAGGCGATTGCTGTTGCTGAGCTACGGGCATTTGCCTCCGTGAGGGTACACTCTGCTGTTGATCCTAGCGCAAACATCCTCAGCCACAGCTCGCACAGCTAAATGCGACGCAAACCACGTACGAGCTGTTCTCGCTCCCACTGCTGTTCCTGCCGCTTGCGCGCCTTCTCCTGCTCCACCTGGGCGTTCTTCAGATATACCTGCTGCTGCAGCTGCGCCGCGTAGTCTCGCTGCTGCTGCATGCGCTCCTCCCGCTCATAGTCCGACGCGCCATTGAGCACACTGCGTCTGCCTGCCATGTGGGTCCCTTGAAGCGATGGAACATGGGTACACTGTACCGTACCAGCGGAATTGCTGGCTGCTTACCGTGGATTCGCTGTTGAAGGAACGCCTTGAATGCATGTCACAAAGATGAGCCCATCAGCTGAGTGAGCTCCCCAGAAAGAGATGTGGACGGCGGCCATGCAGCGAAGCGCTTGCGGCTCTGCAGCTCGTACTATCGCCTCACAGCGGACCTCAGGCGCGTGGTTGCCGCGCTCTATGATCAGCAGTAGGAGCGCATCCATCCCGATCATCTCTCTGGACGACCCCGAGACCATCAAGAGTGGCAAGCTAGCACAGGCCTTTGCGGAGTTTGGTTGTTGCTATCTTGCAGGTGCGTTGAGCTTTCGCTTTCTCTCTCGCTGAGACTTTTGATAACGACATGTCTGACTGACTGATGTATGATGGTCTTCAGGCCACGGCGTTACCGCGGCGCTGGAGAAGGAGACGCTCAAGAGCGCGTGGTCGTTCTTCTCGCTGCCGTCGGAAGTGAAGGAGGCCATCCCTGTGGTGCAGAATGGCCAGGGGTTTACGCGCGGCTTCATCGGCATTGGCGAGGAAAGCGGCAGTGCCGAGCGCATTGAGGTGAAAGAGGCATTCTCGTACGGCTACGAGTGGGACAGCGCCAAGACGCACTTCGGCAACGGCCTGCAGGGCCAGAACGTCTGGCCACCAGCATCCGCTGACGAGCAAACCTGGAGCAACGCAAACCGCGACGTGCTCAACGCGTTCTTCAAGCAAATGGTCTCGGCCTCGCGCAGTGTGTCCAAGAACCTGTCGCAGAGTCTGTACGCCAAGGCGAGCTTCCTGGATGACTTCTGCCAGCAGGGCGACACGATCTCGATCATGCGCATGTTCCACTACTTCCCCTACGACAAGTTCGGCCAGAGCGCGCCCGACGGCTTTGAGTTCATCGGGTCGAGTCCGCACACGGACTGGGGTTTCCTCACGCTCATCCTGCAGGACGAGATCGGCGGCCTGCAGATCTTCCACCGGAACGAGTGGATCGACGTGCCGCACATCCCGGGCACGATCGTGGCCAACGCCGGAGACTATCTGTCGCTCATCACGGGCGGCCAATGCGTCTCGCCCGTGCATCGCGTGGTCGCGGCCGACCGCGAGCGCATGTCCATGGTGTTCTTCTACTACCCGGACTTCGAGGCCGTAATTCCTTCGGTCGCGGAGGTCAACCGCATCGGCGGCAACCGAGGCGACCAGATGCAGTCGTTCAATAACCTGCTGGACGGCACGGTCACCAAGGCGGACGGCTGCTTTGGCGACTATATCATGGCCAAATGGGCCGGCGTGCAGCGCTGACAGCCATCCACTATGAGCTGAGTGTTTTGCTCAGCGCAACTAACAATGACGACGTAATCCGGGCTTCATATGATGGTTTGTTCATTGGAAACTGTGTGTCTACTTGTCTGCAGCTTCCTGCGCCTGCTTTTGTTGCTGCGCTGTCCATCGCTTCTTGATCTCTGGCGTCATGACGGAATTGATGCCGTCCACCAACGGCGCATCCTGCCCCAGTTCGCTCTAATGCAATCACGCACTCGTCACCAGCAGCCACACACACAGGCGAAAGAAACAGATGACCGCTTACCATGAAGCATTTGGTGTAGGTCTCGTACTGCTCCTGGCAGCCAACTTTGCCCTCGGCCTTGTGCTGGAGGAAGACGTCCTTGTACCACTGGTCAAAGCATTGGTCATAGCTAAGAGGACGTGTGAGCCCATGCAGCTACACCGGCAAGGGCGCTTCTACGTACATGGCCTTCTGGATCCAACACCCGCGCGGGGCTTCGGCCTGGGGCTTGGCCGACGGCGTCGTCTTCTCCGCCATGTTGCGTTTGTGTTGCTTTGTCACTCAACTCAACAGCGCTCTATTGAGGTATATTCAGGGGTTGGCACATATAGAAAGAATGTATCACTAGCACTATTTGAAGCGGGTTCCTGTGGACACTTGATATAATCGATCGGGGGACGCACATGCGTTGCGTTGGGGGTGGATGGGGAGCTCGGCTCTCGCTGGACTGGGCTGGCGTGGGCTCGCGGAGACGGGAGGTTAACTTAGCGCGAGTACACAGGCGGCATTACATAGGACGCGCTCTCGGTGGCCGGCGCAGTGAGGTGTTGGCCCGAGAGGAAGCACTTGTCGCAAATGCGCTGCGGCTCCATGAGCCCATACTTGGGCAGCGACACGCGGTTGGTCGAGTGTGGGCCGCACGCGCTTTGACCGCAGTTGCGGCAGTGGTGGCGCCGCTTGATCATGGAGAAGTAGTGCGAGCACACGTGGCAGCTCTTGGACTGCTTCCAGCGCGGGGGGAATGCGGCACGCATGCGCTGCTGCTTGGCGGTGTTGACGCCGCCCATGGACATGTCGATGGTGCCCAGGCCGTGCTTCCAATCCTCCTGATGCCTGGGGGAGAAGTTCTGCATCATGAGGTTTGGGTGCTGGCTCATGACCGTGTCGTACTCGTACGGGTTCTGGTCGTCCGTGACGCACGAGATCATGTCGTTCTCGCGCTCGCGCAGCCGCTGGTCGTGGTCCATGAGCGACAGCGACTTGAGCGGCGGCGGGTTCTCGGACGCATTGGCATCGGTAGACGTGTTGTTCGTGTGGCCCGAGTAGATCGAGTACAGCGTCTTCTCCTGCTGGAAGCGCGGGAAGCGGGCGGACGCGGCCGAGGGCGTCGGGCTTCTCGGGATCGTCAGGATATTGCTGTTGCTCCGGCCCGGGCGACTGTGGTAATGCGGCGGCGGGTGGTCGTCGAACACGAGCTGGCCGTTCACGGTCTCCTCGTACGGTGCGAGCTGCTGCGAGTACCCGCTGTGGTACTGGTGGCTGCTTGTGCTGTGGCTTCGGTGGCTGCGCGGGATCTGGATGTCCTCGGGGTTCTCGTGGTAGTAGCGATTGTTGTCGCTGTGAATGAACTCGAGGCCGTACTGCTGGTCCATCGGCACGAGGTGGTGGCCGTCGTCCACCAGCACGGTCTCATCAGCGGTAGCGTCTTCCTCTTCGACGCGCTCGGCCGCGGCCTGCAGAACCTCCAGTACGCGATCGTCGCTTTCGGCCTGGATGGCCAAGTCGATGGGCAGATGCCCGGCGTCGTTGCGCAGCTTGACGGCGCGCGGGTTAGCGAACACGACTTTGATCATGATCTCCGTGGGGATGTCCTGGTGCAGACATATCCAGTGCAGGATGCTCATGCCGCTCGAGTCCGTGCGGTCCACCAGCGACCTGTTGTCGCGCATGGCGGCCAGCAGCCGGTCCCAGTCGCCGTTAATCGCATGCTGGAAGTCGGGGTCCATGGGCTCCGAGTGGTGGGATCAGTCGACAGGCGGAGCCAGAGGAACGGGTGGATAGATCAGGCAATTACACGCGTCGTGCTTGAGGGGGCGGTCACTGAGGCTGTCTGTCTTTGACGGGCGCGCTTCCCACTGCAGCGGACTAATGTGGCTCGACTGGGTGAGCTCGTGTGCCTGCTGTCGCGCCGTTGTTAATGGTCTATGTGACTGAACACACGATCCAAGAAACAAAGACCCAGCACCTTAGACCTGATTGGCTGTTATGGATACTTCAAAATCATGTTGATTGGTTGAAATGAAGAACTTATTATTTTGAGCCAATCGGATTGGAAATGGACATTCCAAAAGGACAGAGGGGTAGGGGTCACTGGCGTACAGTGAAGTGATACGGGAAAAAAGGAAGCAAGAAGCGGTCCCCATCCCCCTGTCTGTCTCCAGAGAGAGCTTGGCGGATGGTGGCGGACCAGACAACTACTGTGAATCACGGTGGCCGCTTCACGGTCTGCGAAGTGGATGAAAGAGATTCAGAGGCAGTCAGTCGGGGGTTTGCTACGGTATTGCATCGTGGGTAATACCGGTACCGGAATCATGGACTGACCTCAATTCAAATGACCTCGTGTGAACTCGATAAGGGCGCCCTTGAGTCAGATCTGAATGATTTGCATTCGTGAGCCCATCCCCAGCGATGGTTTTTACGTCTGCTTGCGAAGAAGAGAGGTCACCATTGAGGGTACAGTCTCTTGAGGTGCTGACTTGTCTGGCTGCTGCTGTAATAGTCCGGATAGCGCGAGTGTACACACAGTCAAATCTGCCTTGCATAGCGGCAGTCTCTGCAGCGTTACAACTGCGGATGATGCTCATCTGTTAACCGAGTACATTGCGCTTTCCCGCCTGTGTTTGTGGCTCCTGCTCTGTACTGTGGCTTGCTGCCGCTTTTCAGTGATGCAGTACAGTGAAAGACACATTATTTTAGTATATGCATCTTGGAAACATAAATAGTGTCTACCACACTAATTATGAGAAGAATTGACGCGGCGGCATCTCAGTGTCTCCGAAGCTCCCCCATGGCGGACGCGGTGGGTGCGCGCGTGACGCTCGTGGCGAACAAGCTGCTGCAGAAGGCACAAGAGGCGCAGAAGAAAGGAAATGAAGTGGCTGCGAAGTCACTCGTGGGCTCTGTCGAGGACCTTCGACGCGCCGTGGCGCTGCTGGTGGACCAGGAAAAGCGGCTGCTGCAACAGCAACCGGCCGAACCGAGTGTGACTGCCACAACGCCCGCGCTCTGTAAGGACGTCATCCTACGGCTGGCAAGAGTAGATGCCATGCTGGTGCGAAAGAGCGAGGAGATGAAGGCTAAGGGAAACGCGAATGCCTCCGCCGCGCTCATGCAGGCTGCGGTCTCTGTTCGCGAAGGCGGCAACTTCATCCGCGCGCAGGTGCTTCAAGTTGAGCAGCTGCAGGCACAGAACGGGAAATGGACCCAGCGGTGGAAGCTGTTGTGCCAGATCGTGTCGATGGAAGATACGACCTCCGCGGAGGAGGAAGATAAGGACGAAGCCTCTGCGAATGCCGTGTTGGCGCGAGCGAAGCGACTGGTGCAATTGGAGGAGTTGCTGTCGAATAGCTTTCCGGATTGCAACGAAGTGAGCGAATTCGCAGATGCGATCGCAAAGTCGTCTCAGGCAGAGCCTGCGGAGGAAACTACGGCGAATGGCTTCGTGGGTGATCATGATGTCGTTGAATCGATGCAAAAGAAGTGCAAGCGGCTGCAACAGGAGCTGACTGAAGCCAAGAAGAAGCTTCAGGAGGAGCAACTGCTTGCGCAAGAGGAAGCTGCGATCGTGACTGCTGAGCGCGATGCAGTCGTAGCCACGCTGACCAAATTGGAAGCTGAATACCACGAACGCAGAGAACACGAGCTTGGCCATTTGCAAGCTCTGTATGACCAGCAGAAGGAATCGCATGACCAATTGGAGAAACTGTTGGGAGTACGAGATGAAGAAGTGAGCTCTCTGAAGTCGAGAAGTGACGTGTTGAAGAAGGAAAACAAGGAGCAGCGAGAACGTATGGATGCGTTTGTCAGTGATCGTGAGCAGGTGGTGGCAGGATATGAGCAGGAACTCCTTCGTCTACGCCAATATGCAGAGGAGCGATCTACCACACCCAGCTCAATGTCTGTGAATGAGGACGATTCAGAGTCTTCGGTTGCTGTAGAGAGTGAAGAACTAGCTCACAAGCACAGTGTGCTACACGCTGCGCTGCAAAAGAAAATTGAAGAGTACCGTGTGACGTTGGAATTTGAACGAGACCAGTGTAGTGCTCTACGACGTGAACGTGAAGAATTTGTAATCACACTGGACGATCTACGAAAGGAGCACGAACAACAGTTGAGCTCACTTCAACAAGAACACGATGAAACGGTGAAGGAATTAGAGACATTATGTGCCTCTAAAGAACGCGAGATCCATATCGTATCGGATAAATTGAAGGTACTTACTTCAATCCATGAAGAAAAAATCAAGGAATGGGAACACTTGAACGAGCTTGCATCTAGATACCAGTCATCGTGTGCTCAATTGCAAAAGAGCACTGAAACTCAAGCACAGACAATAGAAGCTCTTGAAAGCAAGCTGCAAGCGGTGTCTGGAAGCACTGAGCATGTTGAAAATCGTGAATCATTTGAGAATGACGTATCCAGTATTTCGGAATCTATGGTGAAACACGTCAACGAACCAGCTTTGGTCATCAGTGAGTTGTCCAAACTTAATTTCTCACTCGACGAAATGAACCAATTCAGACGCGCGCTCGTCTTGGTGTTGGAGGGCTTCGAGGAAAGTAAGCTCAAAGTCAGCAAAGCATTGAGCTGTTCAAGGCAGCAGGAAGATATTTTGGATGAAGTTTATTCTAGTATTGATACCTCTTTACTCGGCGATAGTGATCATGGCTCAGTTGCGAACTTCGAGGAACGCCTGCATAGAATGAAGAACCTCATTATTCAGCTCGTGACTGACATGGCGGATCTGAAAAGTAGCATTGGAGATTTGACGATGTCGAAAGAACTGTTGTCAGGTGAGCTGGAAATTCTCAATGAAACCAAGGCTGGACTGGAAGCTCAATGTGAGAACATTCAAATGGAAGCCGCATCATTTAAGTTACGAGCTGGAACACTGGAAGAAGAAAAAGAAGCGTTAAAGCAAACTTATCACGAAGCAAATACAAAAACGATGGAAACTAGAGAAAATGAGCTGCAAGTCGAAATTGATTCCCAGAAGCAAAGGCTCGACGCGGTGGAGAGCGATCTTGAACGCAGCCAGTTGCATGAAAAGAAGCTTCAAGATGAATTGGATGTCCAGAAACAGAAACTGTTCGATGTCGAAAGTGAATTTGAGCGTTACCGCACAAGATCTCACACAGCTCTAAAAAAGATTGAAAAGCGCGCAGAATTGCTGAACGGAATGCGCAAGGAGAACGAGCGACTGATGAGTGAAATTTCAGCGAAAGAGCAACGATGTGTTGAAGTTGAAACTGGTGAGCAGGTTGTAAAAGCTCGCGTGGCAGATATGGAACGCAATATGGAGATGCTTCAACAAGAATTCGACCAGCGAGTTACAGAAAATCAAGAAGTTAAAGCGACACTAGAAGAAAAGATATCTTTGTTGACGGTAGAAAAATATCAGAGCGACAATGAAGTATCAACGATGAAGAAAAGGTATGAAGTGCTAGAAGCCGAGCGATCTCAATTATCCGAGAAAATTCATCAACTTCAGGTAGATGTTATTGATCGGAAAGACGAAGAGCTAAAGGCTTTCAAATCTCAGCTTCAAGAAGTGGATGGTAAACTCGCCTCCGCCGTAAGGGATGCCACTTTATTAGAGCAAGAAAAGCAGAGTCTCCAAGAAGAGCTTTTACAAGCGCGAAAACTTGTCGCTTCAATGGAACGTGAATCGAGTGTATTGAAGAACGACGTAAACGACAAACAAAGGAATGATGCATCGGTTCCTTCAAGTCAGAGTGATTTAAACAAGCACGACAAGCAAGAGTCAGTGTGGGAATTAGAACGAATGAAGCTGAGTACGGAACTGAGCGCAGCTCGCCAAGAAGTACAAAGGCTTTCGAAACTTGTGGAGGGTTCTGTTTTTGCTGAGTCAAGCAATCACTTGGAAGCTGACAGCACTGGAGATGTGACGAGTGCAAAATTGGAGTACCTAAAAAATGAAATGGAAACACTCGTTGAAGAAAAATTGCAGGCTGAGTCCACGATCGCCAAACTGACTGCCGAATTGACTCGGTCGAAAGGGCTTCAAGATCGACTGGAAGCACAGTTGGACTCTAAGCTCTCAGATCAGTTATTAAAAGACGAAAATCCCACGTCCAAGTCGAAGGAGCAAGTTGTCAAGGAGTTAAAGCTACAAATTCTGGATTTAGAAGAGGAGGTGCAAGTACACCGAGAACGGGAACGTTCACTGAACCAGGAGAAAGAACTACTAGAGCTGAAGGAAATTCAAGCATCGCGTCAGCTGAAGCTGGATGAGCATGCAGGTCAAATCAAGTACAATCACCGCCAAGCAATAATTGGAAATTTCGAGAAGAAAATCAAGACCATAGTCACTGAGTTGCAGCAAAGGCTCGAGGATTATTCCACGGCGTTCCGCGATGCATGCACCTACCGAGACCAGCATGCGAAATTGCTGAATGACTCGATGGATCCTTCGATGAGGAATATCCCGGTGGTACCAAAAGGACCTATGTATTCGGAGTGTTTGGTGCTGAATAGTGGAGTTGTCATCAAGGCTGGTTCGTCGTTCCAGCTTCCAGTCATTTGCGAGAAAAAAATGTATCGTGTCGTGTGGAAGTTTACCGTGAAAGAAGAATCAGGCGATGTGGGCTTTACGCTGACGGATCAAGGAAAGCAAAACGTGATTGTTCCGTCCGAGCGAGTGAACTCGTTGAGTGGCATTTTCGATGTGACTCAGCCTGACACCACACTCGTCTTCCATTGGGACAACTCGTTTTCATGGCTTAACGAAAAGACCCTGGACTACCATGTTTCCATTCTCGAGCCACTCACGCCGGAACAAACGCGTGTTAAGGTAGAAGAACGCACGTTGGAATCTCATGCACAGCAATTCCGCGAGGGCTACGACCTGCTTCAGGTCGAGCGCACGAAGCGAAGCCAATTGACAGGTCTTCTTGATCGTATTCAAGCCTGTGAAAAAGACAAGGAAGCGCATGTTCAGGTGTTTGAAAGACAGAAACGAGAGCTTGTTGAAACTCGATCCAAGCTACAGCAGCAGATGGAACTGCTCAAGGCCGAGCTAAGTTCGTCTCTAAACGAGGTTGACGAGCTGGAAGACGACACGAACAGAATCCTGAAAACCTGGCAGGAAGCAGTATCGGAACAAGAAGACGTCAAGATGACGATGCAGCTTTCGGATCCAAGTCAATTTGGACCCCTCATTCAGCAACTGGAAGAAATCGTGCAGGATCTAGATGCCAAACTTCATCAGCTGCAGGAGCAATCTGCAGTAGAATGAAACAAATCATCGCCCGTCAGGTACCATGTAGTGGTGGTATTGCGTCATTGTCGTTTGTTTATTAACAATACTTCAATAACACTTGAGACAGAACATCTAACGCGCCCAGAAGTGAATATTGGTACAGGAGCGACCTCATAATGCTTGATGACGATCGACAGCAGTGTGTACGTTTGTTTCTCCATTGTAATATCATTCGTCCCCGTCGCCTTCGTCGGCGTCGATGGCGAGGATCGCTTGGACAGACGCCGGGATCTCGCCCCCAAACAGGCGCTTGAACACGCCCACCTGGTCCCAGCAGTGGTGCTGCTCCGCGATCTGCGTGTCCTGGAAGATCACGTAAGTCGTGACGGTGAAGGTGAGATCGCTGGACTTGATGGCCTTGAGCGCAATGCGCATGGTTGGCGGGCAGTCTTCCGAGGCGCAGACGCGATCCAATTGCGCGGGCGACGCGACTTCGCCCTGAATGCGCCACTTTGTCAGGATCTGGTCAAGCAATTAGAGTGAGAACCTGGGATAACACATCTGCAATAGCGCCAAATGCACGCACCATTTCTCCGTCCGAGAGATGCGGTCGCAGCTCCACAATGTCGACGGCGATTGTGGCGAACACAGATCGAATGACGTTCCACAGGCCGATGGCCTGCAGGTGGCCAAAAGCGTCCCAATCGCGGATGCCTACTCCGATGCGGCAGTCCTGGTGCCACACACGCGCAGCATCGCCAAGACTGAGGCAGGAGGAGTTGAGCAGATCCACCATCTCGGTCACGACCTGTGTGCGCTGCGCCAGGATCTGCTCGGTCTTTTCGCGCTGCATGTCACGCGAGACGAGCACGGCCGAGCGTTTCTTGCCCATTAACAGCGCCTGCTTCAGGTGCAAGTTTTCGCGCTCTAGCTCGCGCACGTGCTGCTCCAGATCCGTGAGCTTGGAGTTGCGCAGAGCCAGTTGTCGGTGCTTCTCGCTCGGTACGTGCTCGCCCGTACCACTACAAAACAGCCGGCCAGTGGGATCACTATGCACGTCATCACCAGTCCACGAGCACCGCTAAGTTACCTGCCCTGGGGCATCATGTCTGCACCCAGCGTGTCCGCCAGCGAGCGCATGGCACCGCTGTCATGAGCGTCGTCGTCGCCAGCGCTGCTGCTTCCATTGCCGCTCGAGCGCCGTCGCTTCACGGAGGAAGCCGCCTCGTCCGCGTCCACGTCCGCGAAGGACGGTGCAGCGCCCCGGAGCTCCGCGTACTCTGGATCGCTCCGCTGGCGCCGCTTGCCCGCGCTGCTGCTCGCCGCCTTCATCCCGAAAGGGTCAGGTGGTTTTTATTTCTCCACACAACGCAATCGCATCGCCCCTCCCCCCCCTTCAGCAATAACCCATCCGGTTTGATCAGGATTTTTCTTATAGTGCTCTAAAACCCAAAAAGTGGAAATCGTAGCCGGTTAGTTCACCGGTGGTCAAGTCGACTTGAAGCATCCCTACTACAAAGACATGGAGCCGGCGGCTCCAGAAGCTCATCAGCCAGAGACCATGAACACCGCTGCCGCTCGCCTCGCGCGCGCTGCGTCTCCACTCCTCAAGCAACAGCAGCAGAGGCCCTTCGCCAGCGATGCGGCCAAGCACTTCCGCGTGCTGGGGCTGCAGCAGATCGCGATCGGTGGCCTCGACAAGGGCGCGCTGAGCCATCTCTGGGTCGACGTCCTTGGGCTGACCAAGAAAGGATCGTTCCGCAGCGAGCGCGAGAACGTGGATGAGGACATTCTAGAGTGCGGTCGCGGGCCGTTCGCTGTTGAGATCGATCTCATGCAGCCGATCGACGCAGACAAGGCGCCCAAGGTGCACGTGCCCCCGCTCAACCACATTGGGCTCTGGATCGATGATCTGCCGCTCGCAGTCGAGCAGCTCACGCAGCAGGGCATGCGATTCACGCCCGGCGGCATCCGCAAGGGCGCTGCTGGATTCAACGTCGCCTTCATCCACCCCAAGGGCAACGAAGCGACGCCGCTCTCGGGCCAAGGAGTCCTCATTGAGCTCGTGCAGGCGCCGGAGAACGTCATCCAGGCCTTCGATGCGATCAAGGAATGATTGCTAGGACCCAAGAGGTTAATGTTAATGCGTGCAAACACGATGAACGCAATGAACAGATTGCAGAGACACGGAGACGTTTGATTGACTTATTGATCCTTCACGAGCCCAGAAAGTCGGCCATGTTGAGCTTTTGCACTTCAAACCCGCTCTCGCCATCAGTATTCTGGCCGCCTGGGAATGAGCTCTCGCGTGACCGCGATTCTTTGCCATCCGGGCCTTGAACAGGCGTAGTGCCGCCGCCGCCGCCTGCACCCGCAAAGGATGGTGCATCTTTGCCTCCTTTTTTCTTGTCTTTCTTGTCCTTGAAGGAACTCGCTCGGAACCCCTTGAGCTTTTTCTTCTTGGCTGTTGACGCCTTTGCGCTCTTGTCGCTGGCTGTGGACGCTTCTTGGTTGGACGTGGACTTCATCAGCTTCTTCACTTGGTTCACAACGGCTGTATGGTTGTCTCCAGAGTCACTTGATGCAGAGCCTCGAAGAGTGTCGATGATCACTTGCAGAGCGCCAAACTCTTTCTTGATATCGTCCACCGACCGAATGCCAGCGCGCCGCAGCTCGCTCGTGTACTTGGTGAAAAACGTTTCGAATTCCTACGGCAGTCCATTAAGTCAGGCTCATACTTGAATGTTCTGCTACTGCCACAACAAAAGATAAAGAAGCATTCATACCTTCATATCCTTTTCCACTTTGTTGGCTGTCTCTTGTGGGTTGCTGATGCAATGTGTGCGTACAAGAAGCCGTTTGGAATACTCCTTCGCGCACTGGTCAAGACACTGGCGAACAATCTTGGAGAAGAAGAACGAGCCCGAAACCCAATGCTTCAGATCGCTATAGTAGTCGTCCAGTGTCGCCAGTAGCGTTTCCACGACCGGATCGCCGTCATCCCATTTCTTGGAGAACCAGAGCTGGGACGTATCCTATAATGAACAGCAAATATAAATATTGAGTCATGTAGTTCCGCAATGAGCGCATCATCGGTGAGAGAGAGTCTTACATGCTCAACTTCCATAAACATCTTGTCAACGACAAGCTCGCACGTTTTCACAGCAAACTGCACGATCTCAGTCGACGTTGTATCCAGTCCGTCGCCCATAAACGTATCGAACGCCTCTTTTTGCTCGGAGTCAGTTTCCGCGAACGAGATTTCTTCCACAAGTTCGGGGCATTTCGCCTGCAAAATGTCGGTGTCGTTGATGAAAGAGCAAAGCCGCTCAACGTCGGTGTCAGCCAACTCCAGCGCGAGCACTTCGTATCGGGTCTTCAGCAGCCCCATGAGGATCTCCAGACACGCCATGACGACTCGGCCAACCAATCGACCAGTCAGCCACTCCTGTCCAAGCGAGATCTGGGATTTGATAATGTTCACAATATCGTTCGGACGAGTGGATTGCAGCTCGCCATGCGGACCGATGACGTACTCTTCTTCTCGCTTCCACACATTCGTGACCCACATCTGCACTTGGCCCTGGATCTGATCCAGATAAAGCGTCATGAGCATCTGTGACGTTTGATCCAGTACGCCCGACGCCCGAGCACGCTTGTACTTGAGCACTTCGGAGTTGTAGTATTCAATCCACTGAACGAGCTGCAGTCGCTGGGCGATTCCAATGTCTGGAGGCGCGGCAAGAAACGTGATCTCCTTTTCGAGCACTGTATTGTACGTGCTTGTATAGACTTGCATGACGTCGATCTCCGCCGGAAAGCACGGCACCACCTCCGACTGTACGATTTCCAGGTCCATCAGCAGGTGATTCGCTGCCGCCAGGACGGCGTCTAGTCCCTTTTCGTTCTTCGCAGCGGCCTCTTTCTCGGCAAAGCGGAACATTTCGTCCACACGCTTGGTGATGTACGTTGCAATCTCGGTCTTGCATTTGTCATTGTAGGGCGTGGCCAGATCCGGCAATAGTCGGAGCTGGTTGTCTAAATATTCGCGTTTCATTTCCACAAAGCGTCGTCGCCGCTTTTCCATGAGCTCCAGCACTTGAAATGCACTCGCCAGACGTGTTCGATTGAACTGCGCGATCTCAACGCAGTGGTGCATGCATCCCCAGACCTCGGCATGGAGCCGTGTCTGGACGCTCTCAACTGCATCCAGCCGGGATGCCATGGACACCAGGATTCGCGATTGAGCTTTTCTAAGGCAGTAACCATTAAATCCAAATACTCACACTCATGACCCTGGTAGGATGCTAGCGGATCGTCCAAGCTCACACTTACGGGTTGCCCAGCTCGTCCGATTTATCCGTTGCGGAGGCTTTGAGCTGCAACGACAAGATGGCAAGACTCAGGTTTGCATCTGCACATGAGTCCAGCAAGTGGTGCCGCAGGTGTTACCTCGTGGAGAATCTTCTGTCTCCAGTCGTCGAAAGGTATCCATCGCGAATAGACCGAAACGTTCTCATCGTGGCGAGTGTCCAGGACCTGATGCAGCTCCTGGATCTACAGAAGAACGACAGGTTTCGTTTGGTCAAGGAGATAATCGAGAGAGCAACGGCCGCTGCAGTTCGTACTTTGGAAGGAAGCTCTTCGTAGAACACGATCTGGGTCTCCAGCTCCTTGAGATTGCGCCGCGCGATGCTGACAATGGACGAGATCTTCTTCTCGCTCAGCTCGTCGTTCATCTGTCGACACCGCTGGCTCAGGTTGCCCAGATTGCGGCCGATTTCCAGCACGGGCCGCTCCACCTCCAGCAGCACGCTCGCGCGCTCGATCTCGTCCACATGCGACTGCACGAACGAGTCCAGCTGGCCCTTGGTCGAGTCCTGGCGCGCCACATAGCCCTCCTTGATCTCTTGCAGCTGACAGACAGACACAGGCTCATCAATCGGTGGCTGCTTCATGGAGAGCGGAGAGGAGAACGCACCAGTTGGGAGTTGAGCAGCGACGTCTGCGTGGAGTCCTTGAGCTTCACGCGCAGAACTTCCACCGGATCGCGCGCCTCCTTCTCCAGCAGCGAGATCATCGTTTCCCTTTATGACGCTTCAAGATGCAAAAGGCAATGTACAGTGGTTCCTGTAAACCTCTCTAAATGTAGCATAAGCTTGTATCAATGAATATATACGACATAATTTCTCGAAGTATCGAATATCACAAGTATTCGTGGTTATAGAGGGACCAGTAGGCAATAGCCAAGAGGCCCAAGCCACGATGGTGCTGGGGTTGTTGCTGCGCGATGAGGAGGAGCGGGGCCTGGTCTTCGACTTCGAGGCGCTGCTGCCTGACGACGACGACGAGCACATGGGCGAGGGCTCCAGCGGCCCTGGCATCGGCGGATCCAGCAGCTCCGGCGGTGGCGTGAAGAAAGATTTCAAGCGCGGCACAGTCGTGTGTCGCCATTGGCTGCGCGCGCTCTGCATGAAGGGCGACAACTGCGAGTTCCTGCATCAGTACGACATGTCCAAGATGCCCGAGTGTCGCTGGGGAATGGAGTGCCAGGTGCCCGAGTGTCCGTTCCGCCACGTGCCCGACGAGGAGCGCGTCGAATGCGCGTTCTACAAGCAGGGCTTTTGCTCGCACGGCTCGAGCTGCCGCTACCGGTACGAATCCGCACCATCCTGGCGCTTGCAGCCAGAGCGCATGCCGTACAGTAGTTGTTGTGGTGTTACTGACACCTCTCTCTGTACGCTGTGATGCAGTCATATCAAGCTGGCGCGCGATGAATGCCCTGAGACGGCGGACTTTTCGCTGCAGTCCAAGGTCGCGGACGAGGAGAACGTCAAGCGGCGCAAGGCGCAGCCCGTAAACGAGTTCTACAAGATCGCGATCTGCAAGCATTGGGAGAAGATGGGCTCGTGTCCGTTCAATGACGAGTGCCATTTCGCCCACGGAGATAAAGAGCTGCGGCCGTTCCCCAAGGAGCTCAAAGAGGGCAAAGACGATGGACGTCGAGGCCATCCGGGCGGATTCGGCGGGAAGCCACCGTCCGGTGTTGGCGGCTCTGGCAATGGCAGTGGCGGCGGCATGGCGGCGTCGTTCGGCCGTGATCGTGATCGCGATCGCCCGCAGGGCGGCACGCCGCAGACGATGCTGCCGGACGAAAACAAGTTGGCCAAGTACTTCCTGCTGCAGTCGCATAGCTATCACAACGTTGCGCATAGTGTGCATCACAGACAGTGGACGGCGTCCTCAGCGATTCAGCATCACCTAAAAATGGCCTCGGAGACCAGCGACGACGTGTTTTTGATCATCACGATCGGTCCAAGCAAGCACTTTCAGGGAGTTGTGAGGCTCATGCCTGGAGCTCTGGCGATGTACGCCAACGAAGAAGGCGAGGATCTGGCTGCCGGTATCGTCCCGTACGAAGGCCAAGGCAAGCGATCATGGAATGCTCCCTTTGGGATCGAGTGGCTGCGTATCTGCGAGTGTCCGTGGGAACGCCTCCTGCAGTTTGAGCACAAGACTCTGTCGGTGCCTGAAAGGTACGCGCCTCTCCTTTTTTGTGATCTATTATGAAGTGAGATAATGACGTGTTTGCTCTGTTGATGCGCCGCAGTCCCGATGGTCTGGAACTGGACGCAGACACGGGTCATGCACTCGTACGGTTGCTGTTTAACCAGGCAAAGATCCAGCTGCACTACCGCTCAGTCGAAGACGAACAAAAATTGCCTGGCGGCGCTGAAGAACTCGCTACACGACGACGCGAGGCTGCGGAAAGCGTGTCCGGAGGACGTCCTGGCTTCGGCCGCCCGCCGCCTGCCACTCGCTATCAAGCATCGTCACCAGGCTTTGTCTTCGTCACCAGCAGCTCAACCATCGACGAATGCTTTGGCCGCATGCTCTTTGGTCTGGCCCAGGATCAGGAGCAGCTCGCCCTCCAGCATGTGTCCCCGGGAGTGCCTCTGTTCCTACTCAACATGTCAGACCAGCACCTGCTCGGCGTCTTTGAGGCTGTGACGTCGCCCGTGGTAGACTTGGTCCCTGGCGCGTTCTGCCACGCCCCCAACGTGCCGTCTCCGCTCCCGGTTCAAGTTCGGTTCGTGGTGGCTCAGAATGCACCGGCGATCCCCACATCCGACCCAAAGATTCAAGCTCTTGTTGGCAGTCCAAGCATGGGGATTGGTGCGCTGTCTCTCGAGGTCACCCAGGGATTGATCGACGTATTCGCAGACCGCAGTGCGGCCCAATTCGCGCCGCCACCGAGACCGCAGGCGCCGAGCTCCATGGGTATGTCGTCTGGCCCTCCTCCTCAGCGCGCTCCCGGCCCCTCGGGAGCTGCTGGTCAGGATTCCTATGCATCATCGTCCATGCCGTCAGCAGCAACGGTCGTGACATCCACGACATCGGCCAACGGACTGATGAAGAAGTTCGTCGTCGGGATTGAAAATGACAACGAGTTCTGCGTCACGCGCCGTATCATCGGCCATGCTGGCTCGAACATGAAGCGCATCAGCACCGAGGCGAGTGGCAACGCCAAGCTCCGAGTGCGTGGCCAAGGCTCCGGTTCAAAGGAAGGCGGTGCCGAAGAGCTCAACAACGAGCCGCTTATGGTCCTGGTCTCCGCCGAGAACGACCGCAGCTTCCGAATCGCGTGTGCGCTCACGAGCGAGCTGCTCGCTACCATCCACAAGGACTACCAAGTGTATCTGACTCAAAGCCAATCACGTCGCCAGGGTGGCGGCGGTGGCTACGATGGCGGCAACGGAGGCGGTGGCCGTGGTGGATACCGAGGAGACGGAAGAGGAGGCTACTCGCGTGGCCACTAGATAAGCTACACGATCAGCAGGTTTTTCAATATCAAACTACCAACTAAGTGTATTCAGTGTCCTGTTATGACTCGCCGGATCAAGAGACGCGCTTGGACGGCAGCACGTTGGAGATGGACTGCGCGTACGAGATCAGCCGCTTGACGGACGTGAGGTACTTGCGCTGGGCCTCGTTGTTCATGACGTGGGCCTGTTTGTTCGAGTTAATCTTCTCACGCCCGGTACGCTCGTGGATGCCGACCATCGTCACACCGATGGGCCAGGCGGCGTTGCCAATGGCCAGCTTGATGTACGCGTCGTTGGCCATGACGAACTCGCCCTGCTTGCAGAACTTGACGATCTCGACCAGGTTTGGGCCGATGTCCGACGGCACGGCGCGCATCTTGCAGAGCTTAAACAGCGGGCGGATGTAGTCCTTGCACTGCTTCATGGTCTTGGTCGCGATCTTGCCCTGGGCCGTGCGCTTCACGTGGTCCGGCCGCTCGGCCAGGTCGCGCTCCCAGAGCTGCAGCATGTTCTTGAAAAAGCGGTACACGAGCTTATCGGGATCGTTCTCGTCCTCTTCTTCGTCGTCTTTGTCTCCGCGGTCGCCGCCCTTGCTGCTCGAACCAGCGGCGTTGCCGTCACCTTCGTGCTCGCCGTGTTTGTCGTCCGCAAACGCTTCGTCGTCTTCGTCTTGCGCAGAGCGGTTGCGTCGCTCATGACCGCCACTTAGTTTATCTTCGTTACGCACGGCAGCGTCGTGCTCTGCGCGCTGCAATCGCTTCATCCGGTCGCACTCCGATTCGCCAAACAGCGTAATGGGCTGACCGCGCTCTCGCATTCGCTGCTTCATCTCGTTCCACGGCAGCCGGATCGTCCCTTCGCTCTCACCCTGTTGCTCCTGCTTCTTGTCGGTCATCTTGGGTTCCTGTGTCTGCTGCTGAGCGTCTCCAGACTCTAGCTTGTGCTTCTTCAAAGCCGCGCCAGCGTCGACAGGAGCAGATTGCGCAGCCTCAATGGCGCTGCTGGTCTTATTCTGCGTCTCTTCTTGCTGCAACTTTGAGGCCAGAAGCGTCTCGACCTCAGATTTCCGCAGATACTTCTCCTTACTCTGCTTCTTCTCCTCCTGGACGAAGGAGATATCGCGCTTCTTGGCCGCCATCACCTTCAGGAGCGCCTCCATGCTCGTTCTTGGCGGGTCGCTCGAATCTACGGTTTACAAGACGGTCTAGTATTGAAATGATCTGGATGTCGCCACGCGCCACCAAGACAAGAACTTCTGAGAGGGTCATCCACTTTAGAAAGGTAAACGAGCGCTTTGATGGCTCAGATGCGTCACGCAGCCGGCCCACCTCTGCTCCACCTCGTTTGCTCACAACAGGTATGGCTCTGCTTGATGAACGTCGGGCTTCTTGATCGGAAGTACAGTAGACCTTTTCCGTAATTTTAGTAAATATGATGCCGATTAATGCAAATTTCGAAGGCTCAGAGAAATCACAGCCTATTCGATTGGAGCCGATGAGAGGAGCTATCCGCTTCTGCAGATGCTGAAGCTCTACTGTCTAGAAATAGGGCTGAGAAGCGAGGAGTTCGAGGTGGATATCTCACCCAATGCTACCGGTGGGGACCTGAAAGCAGCTATAAAAGCGTGCCGCGAGTATGACTCCCGTACTCGTGATATGGCTCTATATCAAGCGAAGCAAGGAGGCTTCATGGATGACGCGTGGTTGACTGTTCCGAGTGAGGTCACGAACATCTCTGATCCGAAACAACTGAAAACGTCTTCTTCAAATATATCCGTCAGAAGATGAGCCATCACTTGCTTCTCTTCTTCACGCCAGTAAATTTTCCCATTGGTGCAACCTCCAAATCCCTTCATAAAGTGGCTGATCACAGGGATTTCATGTGTCGCTCTTGTCGTCCATTTCGGCAGGTGTGCAATTTCATTCTTAATAGCGTCCCAATCAAAACTCAAATTCGATTCTGGTATTGTGAACTCAGAAGAAGCTGACAATGACAAATTTTCAACTTTGGGCAAGTCTTCCGAAAGAATCACATCCACCAACACGTGAATAGCCTCTTGCTTGGCTTGATCTCCGAAATACATTTGAATCCTCAGCTCTTCTTTCAAATACGTTTGGCGGGACCAAAAGAAAATTATTCAAGGATCTCCTGGTGTTGGGAAATCGACACTGCTGTGTTTGGCAATTCTCTACGCCGCCTTTATAAAGAACAGGCACGTGCTCATGTATCTAAGTTGTTTGGGAAGAAGCAGTACCTGACCATGATTTATATCAGGCACAAAGTGGTGTATGGGAAGGAAGAGGATTCACACCTGGAAAAAACCAAAGTTGATGAGTACCTGAAGACGTTTTTTATGGAGCGCGTAAGTGCAAAGAAGCCCAGGTGATTAAGTTTTACGACGAGCTGGACAAATTGGAAAATGTTTCCTCCGTCATGCTGATGCTTGATGGATTTATTTACAAAGAAATTCCCGATGACTTGATGACTTTCACGGTATTGGCAACGTCTCAGTCTGCAGACGTGATGCCCCAAGCTAGCACTTCCACGGCCCAGATTTTTCATCCTTGCTGGAGAAAGAATGATATATTTGAATTGGGAAAGAGTATATTCGGTGGTGGGGACCAAGCATCAGAGCTCACAGCCCAACAGTTGAAAACTGATTTGGAGAAGCGTTCTTTCTATGCCGGCGGGAGCGTTCGAGAGTTTTGCAAAAAGCCCGGTGTATTACGTATATCAATGAATCAAACCATCAGCAAAGCGTCAGATATGGACCGTGAAACGCTTTTCTCCAATATACCAGCTGGAATAAAAAATGCAAATGTTGATCGCATCCGGCGCATATTTGTGAATGATCCAGAAAATCCAAAGCACTACCTAGATTGTAAACTATTGGACTCAAACAATTGACTCGCAGAATGCATTCAAGCAGCTTCGAAATAGAATTAAATTGAACCACGTCCTCAGCATTTACTTCTGGGCGAAAACGACTGGAGTTCCTGCCCTAATTGGGTGCACGTTCGAGGAGTATGTTCATCGTGTTGCCGAGTCAAATTTGCTGAAGTTCATGTTTGCGGACTATGAAGGAGAGGAAGTACATTTCCATTGGCTCAAGTTACGAAGAGGGGATGTGGTGCGATCCGGAAACGCACGGAATTACATTGTCAAGTTAAGAGAGTTTTCATCAAACTCAGCCTACACTTATTGGATGCCCGATGATCACCAATTTCCAACCACTGACGCTGTTTTTAAGTTTGATGATAAGGACGGAAAAACAGGAATTGCGTTTTTGCAAATTACCACTGCCAAATCGCACAAAATCGACTACAATATCATCAACTCCGTCAGCTCGGTTTTCAGCGGGAAAAACATTATTTACATCGCTCTCTGCCCAAGCCCAAGCACTTGTACGGATTTTCGGTTATATCCACCAAACGCAGTCAAGACGAGGTGCAAATTTTTTGTTGGGTATATTGAACAAGACTTGAATTCAGGCACCATAACTGGTACGATGGACGAAGATGATTACACAACTAGACGGACTCATTCGCACTGGCTTCGAAATTGTAATGAGCAAAAAACAGACAACATTGGAGCAGAAGGTATTGTCGGGGCGGAGGGGAATACCGAGGGCAGTGCATTGGCACGAGAAACGTATTGGTGAGTATTTTATTGTAGATAATCGTGCACAAACCCATCTTAAATAATTTAAAAAGCAGCTTGCAGTACTGCAGAAATCGTTGCTATTGGCTATGATTTCGTTCTTCCAACATATCCACTGACGTATCTGTCCGGTACCAATGTAGGGCCTGCAGCTACTGCATAGTCCACCCTACCAGGACAAGGTTTCGAAGGCGCGGTAGGTAGTACGCGATTTTGTCGCGCGCCTGAACTATTATTGTCCTGTTGATTATATGATTCCCTAAGCACTCGACAAATTGCTTCGACTCGGCAAAAATTGCCTGGTAGAGTGCAGTTCATTATTTGGTTAACTGCAAATCCTTCTATACCCAATATGTTTCATCATTCGATCTCTAACCTTGACAATCCTGTCATTTATTTTAACAACTTCTTTGAGAGACATCGACCAAACTTGATCAATCGTCATTTTGGAATTTGGTCACTGATGAAGCCTTTGGAGTGTGAATGTATTCGATAATCATAGATCAAGTTGTGCCAATCAAGTTACCATAACTCAAGTTCCGTGATCACCAGATTTCTCATTTCACGTTCAGGCAATTGGACTCATATGAAAGGTATGTTCCATTGCAATCGATTCGGCTCCGGTGACAGCCTCCGAGGTGCAGTCGAATAGCGCGTATCGCAATTTCGGCGCGTTCTATGATTAGAAACGCTGTTACGCTGCCGCAGACGCCGCAGGGGGCGGTCTTGCAGAATGTGGGGAAGCCCCAGGTCTTCAGTGACTGAGTCCTCGGCTGCAAATTCTATATGACCAATCTTACAGCAGTACCTGATGATGTCGGCAATATGTGGCCTGCAGATGCTTATATTATCTTTGATCAAGGTTTACTTCAATCTGTGTCCCAAGGTTTCACGACAGCTCTCACTCTCTGGAAGCCACGTCTCGGTATCACTTCCCGCATTTATTCATAAGTCGCTCTGTTCATTGCTTCCGTGAGGGTTAACGCACAGTTTTTCTTGCCAATATGTAACTGCACTTGGCACTCCTCTTTGTGATAATTTGGGGAGAATCTAAGGCTAACTACCATAACTTGGTGTTGGACCCAAGAGCCGCGAGTTCGCACCGCATTATTTGACTCCAATACAAGACTCCATATGCTGGAACCTTCCATTTAAAAGTCCGTCTTGTATTGAAACGGACCTCGTGGAACTGCAGGCTGAGCCATTTATCTATCGCACTCATGTCGCTCCACGCGCCACCGCAGCTGGCGGAATGGCTGACCGAGTGGCCCAGCGTCCGCGCACGCACGGAGGAACTGGTGCTCTCGCTCAAGAGACGCCAGCTCACGGGATCCTACGACACGGCCAAGCGCGCCACCAAGCTCCTGAGCGAAATGGTAACCGATGTTTCACTTGATGGTGCCTTCGATGGCTGATTTGATTGTGGACTCTGCGCTTGATAGCTGGACACGGTGGACTGGTCCACGGCTAGCGAGATCATGGAGAAGGTGCGCCAATTGGGCCACATGCTCACGGCCTCGCACGCGCATGGTAAGCGACTGCGTGTGTCATCGTATCGATCGAGGTCTGATGGCATTGGATTGAGACAGAGCTGGCCATTGGGAACGTCGTGCGACGCGTGCTATACATTATCCGCGAGGAACATATGAACGCGCTCAAACTCGCGGACGCGAATCAGTCGGCCGCTGTCACGGCGGCGCGCAGCTACAACAACTCGCGCTCGCTCGGCACTATCCTCACGCCTGGCACGGACACGGACCTGTCCATCCCGATCGCGGATCTGAAGCTGGTACGCAGACTCGCAGTTGCTACCAATGAGGGTTCTCCTATGCTAACGACGCTCTGCATCTCACAGTCGGTCATGGAAGGTATCGCTGAGCTCATGGACGAGATCGACAGTCTGCACGTCAACATCGCCGACCAGGCCATGGAGTACATCCACGCTGAGTAGGTCGCTGCTGCTTCTGTCTGCTTTCTATTTGGCGCAGCATCCTGACGTATCGTCTGCACTTCAGCGAAGTGATCTTGACCTACGGCCTGTCCAAGTCCGTCGAGGAGTTCCTCAAGACCGCGGCCAAGAAGCGCAACTTCAAGGTCATTGTGGTCGAGTCGGCGCCCTCGCTCAACGGCCAGAAGATGGGCCACTCGCTTGCGGCCAACGGCATCGATGCCACCATCATCCCCGATAGCGCAGTGTTCGCCATGATGGCGCGTGTCAACAAGGTTGTGATCCCGGCCGCGGCGGTGGTCGCCAACGGCGGCCTGATCGCGCAGTCCGGCCTGCACAACATCGCACTGGCTGCCAAGAAGTGCTCCGTGCCCGTCGTGTGCGTTGCCGGCCTTATTAAGCTCTGCCCGCTGTATGCCCACGACCTCGACGTGCTGAATGAGCTCGTGGCGCCCGCCAACATCTTCAACTACGAAGACACGGTCGAAAACGTACGTGCTACTCGATCTCTATCCCTGCCTCTGCGACCGATCAGACTGACTCATTGGCTCTGTGTGCGTAGCTGGAAGTGCTCAATCCGGCGTTCGACTACGTGCCGCCAGAGTTTGTGAGTCTGTACATCACCAACACGGGCGCGCACCAACCGTCGTACATCTACCGCCTGCTCGCCGAGTACTACTCGCCTCAGGACTACCAGCTGGTCTAATTGGGTTGACACGATAGGAAAAGCACGATCGCAATACAATCGGAACATCGTGGCGTTTTTGTCTTTTGATATTGGTTGAGCAACGCTCTCTTATTGTAAAAGCGATCGCGCTGTGAACCGCGAGCTCTGCAGGAACGGATGCGTGTGGTACATGCGCTGGATGACAGCCAACTGCTGCGAGACCAGCAGTCCTTCCTCGATCAGATCGCTCAGATCCTCCTCGAACCGCTCCTGCTCGTACTCTTCAAAGAAGGCGTGATGGGTCTCGAAAAGATCCCGCAGTTGGTGCAGCAGCAGCAGAAGCAGGCCGAGATCGCGAGGTCCAAGCATGTGGTCCTTGACGCCGTTCTGCTTGTTCAGCAGCCGCTCAATGTCGCGAAGACTGTTGCGCATGAACGCCGCGATTTCGCTCGGGTCGTAGAACAGCTTCTCGCTCGTGCGCTTGTAGATCTGGTGGAACAGTTCCCGGGCCAATGTGTACGCGCCGCCAAACAGGATGAAGGTCGGAATGGTGGCCAGCATCTGCAGATTGAGCTGGTTAGCGTGCATCAGCTCGTCAATGGCGCCCATGGCGACCATGAGCTCCTTCTTGATGAACTGCACTTGGATGAGCAGCATGCGCACGATATCGCCCGACATGAGGTTCCGCACGGCACTCGAAAGTTGCTTCTCGTACTGCAGCGACACGACCGACATGTCCATTTCGCTCATGATGCGCTTCATCTCGGGGGCTGGGATGTTGGGGTTGGTGTCCTTGACGAAGTCCGCCAGCATGCGTCGCAGACTCTCCTTGGTGTCAAGCAGAGCAGAGGCGTCCTGGATCTCAGGCTTCTGGTTGAGGATGACTTCGCTGACAATCGCTCTGTTCAGAGCAAAGTAAGCACAGTGGGAGTAGCAGAGGAGGTGTCATAGAAGCACTACGTACAGGATGGGCTCGATCAAGTGCTCGCTCATGAACTCGTTCACAGCTCCTCGAATGGTTGCAGCGGCTGCTTGGAACTCCTTTTGGTTTCTCAAGACCCAGACGCCGCCCGTAGTCACACACAGCGCAGCGATCGTCAAGTGGAGCCAACTAACCACATAGCAGAACATGAGAGGCATCCAAGCGTGCGCTATCATTGCTACGATATGACGCACCGCTGTCGAAGCTTGGATGGTGGACGGCAGGGCGCCATGGCCACCTCAAAGCAGCACGCAAACTGCTGTTGCGCTTGGGTGAACGTCTCTAGATGCTGCTCCAGCCGATGCAGCGATCCCAGGACGTCATCTGCCTTGGTGAGCTCGTGCTTCCAGACAATGTCGTCACGTTCTAATACCATGTCCTATGAGTATCACACTCCAGCCAATACTACTGATACCAGCGCACTGTCTTACCAAAGTGGATGACTTTGAACGGCAGCGCCTCCATGGTCTTGAAGGCCCCCTTGCCCTTACGAGGAGGCACAATGCCTTTGGTGCTGTACGTGTACTCCAGCAGCCCCATGCTTTCTCTCACCAGCTGCATCATCTCAGGCAGATCCACCATCTCGTTCTCCTTCTGCTGGCACTTGGTCAGCAGCTGCTTCAGCAGACCGATCTTGGTCTAAGACAACACACGCAAGGCTCAGTAAGCTCGTCATTCAGTTGTACACACACAATAAGCAGGCCAAAACGCACCAAATGCGCATTCATCGTCTGCTCCAGACTATACAGACGCTCCGACTTGGTCACGCGAACAGAACTGTTCAAGCACCAGTGAGGTAGGTGGCTGTTAGTCCATGCCGCGACTCTACCCAGTAAAGTAATCTCATTTCCAAGCGCACCTCGGCAGAAACCACTCGAATGGGCCGCGCTGGATGGTAGCTCGCACTTGGCGCTTGCGCAGCAACTTCCAGAACGCAATGGCTCGCGGGATAAACTCAATCGTGTGTACGAGATCCATGAGCGCGACGTGCAGCTGGTGAGTCGTCACGCGCATCCAGAGCATCGCGACGCCCTCACGCATCACTCTTCCCTCTACAGCCGTGTACACGTGCTCACTCTCGGACGCGAACAGGATCTGTTGCTGCACCAGCTCCGCGACCTGTGCCAGAGCTTCTTTCGTCTTGTCAAGCTCGTCCTTTGTCACAGGGACCGAGTGCGAGTGCGAGACTTGGCCCAGCGCACGAGCAACCACATCTGCGTAGGCGCACGGGTCCGCGCTCTTTCCACCGCTCGCGCGTTTTAAATGCACGAGCGCTGGAATGACGCTCGACGGCTTGGTCGCCTCCGCCATTGGAGCTCCTCAGATTCCGGATTTGCGCTTAAAGCTGCTATCCAAGTAGGTACGAATAACCCAAAATGATTTCAGTCGAGTACCGTGGCTACCGGTGTTAAGTTCGACCACGTATGCATTATTGTTGTGTCTTTGACGGTACGCATCCACTGGCCTTATACACGTGTAATCCTGGGGCGCACGTGGCGAGATATCAAGAGATCGCAATGAGCCGCTCGCTGTCGCTGCTGTTGCTGGTGGCCGCGCTGGCGCTGGCCGTTGCCCAAGCCGTGCACACGACCGTCGTGCTCGAGTCCCCCGAGATCAAGACCTCGCACTCCAAGTTCTTCAAGCTGCTCGCAGGTGCAAAACCCGCCTAAGATACCGGACGATCCTGTCGGTATGTTTATGCTGACTCTTGCGCTCTCTCTTTCTGCTCGCAGACCGCGGTCATGAGGTCGAATTCGTCGCGTCGGAAGACGCACTCGCACTCGAGAAGTACGGCGTGCGCTCGGTGGACAACCTGATTATCTTCTCCCCGCACAAGAAGCTGAGCGGCGTGTCCAAGTCGGACCTGCTGCACTTTGTGGAAAGCGGAGGCAACCTCCTGCTCTCGTCCAGGTAATCAGGCTGCCCCTCCCCACCCTTTGCCCCTGGCATTCTCTTATGGTTGTGTCTGTGAACAGCTCGAAGCTCACGAAGCTCCAGCGCGAGTTCGCGCTCGACTGCGGCGTCGAGTTCGAGAAGAAGGGCAACCTCGTGATGGACCACATCAACCCGATCGTGGACGAGAGCGACATCTACAACTCGCTGATCGCTGCCGTGGACTTCGTGGCCTCGGACCGCGTGGTCGGCAAGACGCTGGCCGACGCCAAGGCCGAGAAGAAGCCTGTGGCGTTCACCGGTCTCGGTTTGACGCTCGACCCGTCCAACATCCTCGGCTTCCACGCGCTCAAGGCCCCCGTGACGGCGTACTCGGCCAACCCGACCAAGAGCGTGGACCAGGAGGTGCTCTTCGGCAACCAGATCGGCCTCGTGACCGCCATCCAGGCGCGCAACAACGCGCGTCTCGTGTTCTCGGGCTCGCTCGACCTGTTCAGCGACAAGTACTTCACGGAGTCGTTCTCGAACGAAGACTTCGCGGGCGCCATCACCAAGTGGGTCTTCCAGGAGGCCGGCGTGCTGCGCATGACCAACGTCAAGCACCAGCGCGAGGACGGCAGCTCGCCCGACAAGATGCTCAAGGACGCCGAGCGCCCGGACCAGGCGATCACGCTGTACCCGGACGCCGAGATCGCCCGCGACTCGCTGGTCTACCGCGTGAAGGACAACCTGACCTACTCGTTCGATCTGCACGAGCTCAAGGACGGCAAGTGGGTGCCCTACACGGCCTCGGACGTGCAGCTGGAGTTCGTCATGCTCGACCCGTACGTGCGCAAGACCATGAGCCACGACAACAAGGGCCACTTTGCTGTGACCTTTGAAGCGCCGGACGCCTACGGTATCTTCCAGTTCCGCGTCATGTACCGCCGTCTGGCGCTGTCGACGCTGTACTCGACCACGCAGGTCTCGCTGCGCCCTTTCAAGCACGACGAGTACGAGCGCTTCATCCCGGCCGCCTTCCCGTACTACGTCTCGGCGTTCTCCATGATGGCCGGCGTGTTTGTGTTCAGCCTGTTCTTCCTTTTCCACGAGTCCAAGTAGGAAGCAGAACACAGCGAAAGCCACATGGATGGATAGCGTGAGACTCGCTGCATAAGGTGGCACAACTTGTGTCGACTGCGTCACCGTAGTCTTGCCATGAAAGAGCATCTAAAATAGCGTCCACGTCTCATCCCCATGTTTGCTTGTCATTTGTGTGCATCCAGGAGCTCAATTGATGCATAAAAAGGACATATGCACAGATACTCTCCCCCTTTATTACCGAATTGACACGCAATGGCGCCACCAGCCAAGACGGACGCGCTCTTCGAGTGGGTCGAGCAGCAGGAGCTGGAGCGCCAGCAGCAGCGCGGGACCAAGCCCTGGGGCCGCGTGCTAGACTCGGGCACGGGTCGGCACTCGCTCTCGTGGCTGCTGAGCGTGGCCGAGCGACAGAAGACCAGCGACGCGCCGCTGCACACGGTCGTGGCGGTCACGGGCGAGCAGACGCTGGCCGACTCGCTGACCGAGAGCTACGCTGAAGAGGCCGCGAAGACGCAGACCAACGTGCGCGTAGTCGCTGGCAATTGGGTCAATGGCGCGTTCCTGCAAGAGGAGAGCGAGCCATTCGACGTCATTATCGCAGGTGCGACACACCAAAACAGCATGTTGCACCAGTCAGCGCATTGGCTTTAACATGTCTTCCTTGCTGAATGACCCATAGACTACCTCATTGGCTCCATCGACGGCTTCGCGCCCTTCTTCCAGGTTTGTACATGCCGCCAGTGCTTGCGTTTCGCTTGGCCGTCACCCAGCTCACTCGTATCCCAATCAATCACTCTAGGACCAAATCTGCCACCGTCTCGTGCGTCTGCTGGCACCTGAGGGCCGCCTCTACCTCGTGGGATTGCAGCCGATCGCGGAATCGCCTGCAGCGACAAAGAAGTCCGATGAGCCGGCGTTCGCGCTCATCCAGGAGATGGCGCGGGTGCGCGATGCGTGCATTCTGCTGGGCGGCCGCCGCTGCTACCGCGAGTTCCCCATGAACTGGTGCGAGCGCCAGCTGCAGGCGGCCGGCCTGACGCTCAACGGCAACATCAAGATGGCCAACGTGTACACGTGCAACACGGTACAGCGCCAGATCCAGGTCGGCCGCAACCACGTGGCGCTGTTCCAGGACGAGGAGCTGGCCAAGACCATGACCAAGTCGCTGGAGCGACTGGATGCCAAGATCAAGCAGACGTTCCAGACCAAGAAGGTGAAGTTCGGCTATGATTATGTGATCGCGGCCAGCAAGTCCGGCTAATATAGAGGAGTCTTAGATCGTCAGGAGATGCAGCTCCATGTGCAGATAGAGCGGCTTGACCGTGAACAAGTTGATGCGCTTCTTCTTTGGGTCCATGGGCTTTTGGTACAGCTCCAGCACCAGCGGCCCGCTCTTGGTGATCTCGTCCATCTCGAGCAGCGCCCAGCAACGGCAGCTCTGCTTGCGCTTCTTGGCCTTGTAGTGGATGAACTCGAAAAACACCGACGCCCCGCCTGCCATTGACAGATCATTAGTGCTGCTGCGAATGGGCTCAACACTGCTTGACTGCGGCTGCCAGTGAACGTACGTGCTTCCAGGTCGCTGAGGTTCGTGCGCAGATGGATCTTGTTGTTGAATGTGACGTACTTGGGCTCGGAGCACGCGCCCACGGTTGTGTTGTGCTTGTCTTCGATTGCGGCACCAGCGGAATCTATTGCCATGCAAGGAAGAGCCGTGAGAACTGAGGCAAAGGCTCACTCTCAGTATCGAGTAGTACCAAGAATGGAGACCGACAGAGTCGGATTCACGTAAACGTTAGCGTCCTTGAGGCCGATCTTCTCCAAGATGATGTCCACGTACGTGGAGCCTGGCTGCCTGATGAGCGCAGGCTTGCTCTCGCTTGCGGCCATTAATATCTCGTCGTCGTTATCCTCATCCACCACCTGAACTGTCGAGGCTTTCTTGGCCAGCCGAGAGGAAGACAAACTGCCTCCCGCGTCCGTCAAATTGAGAGGAAACACTTGCGGCTCAGACGATAGAACGGAGCAAAGGACTGGTCATAATAATGACGGCATCAGAGTCTAGCAGTGAATGGCTTTTGACTGTGTCCCTTACCATCCAGAATCTCTTCCATGTCTTCTTTGGTTGGCGTTGCATGGTCACAATCGTCTACGGAGCTTTGGCCTTTGGCTCGTAGCTCTAACGCCTTGGCCACATTCGCAATCGTTTCCTATGGCGCTCATAGGTCAGCAGAGCCCAAACAATGAGGATCTAGTATCACATGACTCACTTTCTGGGGCTTTGTGAGCTGGTGGCACTCGGACAAGGCCTGCACCAGGCGAGCAGCCAATCTGGAAACCCACTCCGACTGTCAGGCAAAACGACTGGGGCAGCCAACTAGAATGCATCTCGTCGCACCGTTCGTAGGCCTCTACAGCCTCCAGCACCTGTCCCCAGGAATCGGCCTCCACCGCTCGCTCTAGGCTCTTGCACCAAGCCGCATGCTTCTTCTGGAGCTCGTCCATCGCTCTCGAAATGACTGTTGGAGCTGCGACGAGCTCGATTTAGCACCAAGAGCAAGGAGACGAAACGTACGAGCGTTGGGTACGCATTGACTTGATTTGCTTATGGTGTTAATGTACTGATGATGATTCGGCTTTTACAATAGTCTTTTGGCTGTGTCTGGGTGGCCAGAACTTTGTGTAGCAAGTCATTGCCTTCTACTCTGGCAACAAATTTGAGATGAGCGTCTTGGGCTCTCTGATGCGGATGCAGATCTTCGTGGCTTCAGTCTTGCACTTGGGACTGTGGACGAGTAAATGTCTGTCTGATGAGCGATCTTCTCCAGTGAATGATCTCTCGGTACGATCTGCAACTCACGCTGCGAGTCGCTTCGTCAGTCGCCGACACACGCGCGACCATCGCGCTCTCAGCAGCTTCTTGCGGAGCTCGAGCTCTGGCAGCACATGCAGCAAAAAGTCGACAAGGTAGGCTGCTCCTTCGACACCGAACGCCACCTCGAGATACTGAACAAAGAGCGTGCCTGTGATCCTCCCCTTGCCAAACTGCTGCGCCTGCCGCTGGAACAGGTGGAACAGGCTTGGATTGTGCTGGCAATCGTCCCAGACTGCGTCCAGCACAGCCTTGTTCAGCAGCTCTGCCAGATCATGGTCGAATGGCTGGAGCCAGACCAAGTCCGATTGCATGACCTCCTCGATCTGAGCTATCAGGCATCGGTCCAACTCCTCGACACCGAGCCACATGCGGTGACGCATGGACATGGGCACCTGCGATCTGTTGATGAGACTGGCGGCCAGTGGCTCGGCCAGCAGATAGAACCCGTTCACATCGAAGACTGTGGGCAGGATGTAGCCCAAGGTGATGGAGATCCGTCCCCCGCGGCGGATCGGCGGCATACCCAGCAGCGGGTCAATGCGATCCACCGTGCCGTCGTGGTCGTTGGTCACGAGCGTGATCGAGAGATCCAGCATGGAGCACAGAATCACGAGCTCGATGGCGCCAACACGCAAGTGCGAGTCGCTCTTGAACGCATGCATCTTCTTCTTGAGGTCCACCGAGGCCATGCGGAAGTGCGACTCCAGCACGTAGCCATGCAGCAGTCCGTAGAGCACGAGTGCCTGGCGCAGACGCTCGACTCCGATCGTCAGCTGCTGAGAAGTGTTATCATCGTCGTCGAGTTCCTGTTCATGAAGGTCTTCATGATGGAAGTTCATGGTGGCTGTCTTGCTGTTGTGATGGCGAGGAAGAGGATGCGCTTGGTGCTCGCCGCTGCCACTGTTCTCTCCGTTCTGCTGCATATCTCCGTACGCGTTGGGCTCATGCGCATTCACAGGCAGCCCCGCGAGCGCATCGTACAGCTTCTTGTCCACATCGTTGTACTGCTGCAGCTTGACGAGCACACAGTACAGCGCTGTGATGCCGCGACGAGGCCGGTAGGTCGCGTGGTAGCCGTGCGAGCGCAGGATGCGGTCCATCTTGTTGGTCGCGAGCGTGAACGTCGAGTACTGGCAGGCGCACTCAAACTTGAGGCACATGGCGAGGTTGCGCGCTCGGTCGTCCAGGCGGTTGGCGGCCAACGCGTCGAAGTCGAACTTGGTCACGGACCGCGGCTGGTGCCGGAGATAGGTATGGCGGTTGAGGTGCCGCTCGCTCTGCTGCTGCATTGTCTGCTGGGTCTCAGCGCGCGCTCGGTCTGCGCGCCATCGCGGGCGGTGAAGCTGCTGCTGCTGCAGCTCCCACTCGAGCGCCTTGGCGGACGAGTCCACGCGCACGATCTGCGAGAGCAGCTGCTTGCTCTCTTCATCTACGTCGCGCGCGTGGTCCTGGCTGTGGCCGACACCGTCGCGCAGGTCGTCCAGACACAGCACGCAGCTCTCGAGTCGGTAGTCGTGTAGCGTCACGTGCTGACCGAATCCGATGTCGAGGTTGCAGAAGCAGCGCAGGATCAGCGGCGCGCGCGGATCGAGGAAGCGGCTGAGCCGCATGGTCGCGCTGTCGATCACGTTGGCCATGTAGTCGTTGAGCTCGGCCACGCGCGTGCGCAGGAAGTTGGTCGTGCGGTGCAGCCGGAAGAACGTGCGCCGTCGGTGGGTCCGTGGCGGCTGGAGCTGCGCCATCTTGGCCGGGAAGGCCAGTCGCAGCTGCGCGTCGAGTCCCTGGAACTCCTGGAACGTGCGGAAGACCTGCCAGGACGACTGCAGCGCCTGGCCGCCGAACTGGCGGCACTGGAACACGAGCGTCGTGGCGATCTGGAACTCGGCGTGCTCCATGATGGACGAGTCGTACTGGAAGCCGTCCACCACGATGGACACCTTGAGGATGGCGGTCACGTCCTCGAGTGAAAAGCGAGGCCCCAATTGCGGAAGCGGACGGCGAGAGGCGGTCGAAGTCGACGTCCCTGGTGGCGGATGCCGTCGTGACCGTCGTGAAGCGGATCGGGAGACCGGCATGCTTGAATACAGTGGCTGGTGTTTGTGTGTATTGACTGATTGACTGGGTTGGAAAGGCGGATAGATTGTCGGCAATTGACAGATGGACGCAATAGATAAATAGTTGACAAATACGTAGATTCGCGGCTGATCGACTGAAGCGGAGCGGATCTAACGACGATTGTGCTAACAAACAAGAAGACGGACCGGAATGCTGCAGCAGATGGCGCGCTCTCCAGCAGGTCTCATCAAGGCAACCGTAGTCCACAAGCGCAAAACGGGAACTGATAACTGAACAGGACCAGCAGTTAGGGCCTTAGGTGCTCTCTTCTGCGCAGTGGCTGCTTCGAATGGGAGTTGCGGCGGAAGAGGGGGCTTGCTGGATGGGGAGGGGACGGGCGTAGAGGGCATGTCCCCCGAGGGGAGGGTGGGTTCGCCCCCTCTCCCTCAGAGCATACATAAAGAGAGATAAAGCGGATGAATGGATGGATGGATCGCCATCCTGAGTGTTACGACCCCTACCGTAGGGGTTCCTCCGCAGTCTGAAACGCAGCTGGCACTGTCAAGGAACATTCCTCCCACGGCCTAAAAATTCCATTTCCTTGCGAATCTAATGATCCCAAGGAGAGCGAGAAAAAAATTTGTGGTGGTCGGCCAAAGAGAGCTTAGGAAATTGGCATTGACGTGTGAAGGCGCCCGAAATAAAAAGGTAAGGCGATCGATCATCAAATTCATAAATTCAGCTCAAGAAATATCTTGCATTAGCTAATCCCAGGCGCAAGGATCCAAGAGACCCCACGAGTTTGCAGACGTGTAAAATTTCTGGATCATTGGCTTCCTGAGAGCCGAGATAATGGCTTTTAAGTGAAATCCAAGCTGGCTAATGGATATGTGTGGGCAGAGAACTGGGTTGCGGATTTTCTAAATTTATGAAACGCTGGCGCATGCGAGATACCTCTTTCACGCTGACCACTGATGGAACCGGGACTAATAACTGCCAAACAGTCGAGATCTCCTGTCTTAATATGCACAGTCTTTAAATCGCAAGCAGTTTATCACAGCGAGACTTGCGAGGACGCATAATGTTAACACCGGCGTAATCTGTGCTCCACGAAGCTCTGCATTTCTAGATTTGCCCTATCCGAGATGAACCCTGAACTGGAACCTAATGCACGCGGGCAAGGTGAATCTGCCCCAAAACGCCAACCTCTAACAACCTTGCCTTTGACTATGAGCTTGCGTATACGTTCAATTAACGCCGTACAGCATTTCTTTGTGAGGCTCACGTCGACATGTCTTTGGCGATCAGAATTCCCAACGCATTGCCATTCATTGCATGATGGCGGCAGGCATATCAGGCGCAAATATGACTTGCGTGATCGGCTCTTCAGATATCAGAGAAACGTCGGATTATCGTGTGGCTGCCTGACGTTTTATCAGACAGACCAAGATCGCGGAGATTGCGACTCATCCAAGGGAGAAAGGAGAGAATCCTTGGGTTTGGTTCACTCAAATTACCTTTGCGAGGGATTTTGCGCCAGACGGTCGGACTCACGTTGCAGCCAACTGACCGCAAGTTGCCGCAAAATGTAGGTACCGTACTGTAGATGTACATCTAAGTCCCACATTACAAAGACCTTCAGTAGAACATACCCTTCCATAGTCAATATCAATGCCTTGAATCAATTATTCGAGGGAAACCGTTCGCGCCGAATCCCGTTCATCAAGCAGGCGGGAACATGGCTGCGCCAGTCAACTGCCTCAGCGCGAGCGAGACCGAGTTCCTGGTGCGATTGCGAAGCCGTCCGTCTCTCCAATATGTGATGTACTGACTAGTCCTCCCGTGTGTGTCGAGTAACAGGCTGAGCAGGAGCTCATTGGTATTCTGCCGCATTTCCACCTCAAGGACAATGGCGGCGTGCTCAACTTCATTGGGGTGTAGTACCGTTGTGTATCGCGAGGACACGAACCGCACAATGGACTCGCAGTTCGGAGTCTGATTGTTTGCCTGCATTTGCGCCGCACCACAGGGAGATTTCGGTCCATTCCAGCCTGGAATCATGACGCACGTGCCGCTGTGGCTCGCCATTATGCTAAAGCAGCTGAACAAGTGTCGGATCATCCAGCCAGCCTGGTTCTCTGTGGGTACGTCTGTAGCAAAGCGTCCTCCTTTTCTGCCTCGTTGGGGAGGGGGGTGCTTATGTCTTGCATGTGCTTGGCAGAGTTCCTCTCGGCACGGTTAGAGCGTGAGAAGACGAGCGACGCCTTCGGGGAGCTCCCGTTCCACTACCTCGAGATCGCATCCCTGTTATTTAAGAAGTGCGTTCGCTTTGCATCTTTTGGGACGCTTTCCTCACGATCTCTCTCGTGGGTTTGTAGCGCTCCGGACGACGTCGAGCACGTGGAGCACATCCGGTCCCTGCTGGAAGACCTCCAGAACGTTCGCCAGGATAAAATCCGCAATGGTCTGTTCAAGATCTCGAGCGACGTGCAAAGCGGCGGCACAGCCTACGCTATCCAGGTATGAAGCACGCAACAGGACAACGGCCTTCATCATCACGTCGGAGCCGTACTGAAGCTCTTTGGATCGCAGATGAACAACGTTTCAGCGCTGGAAATCAACTCTGTCCGCCAATTCATGATCGGGGTCAGCAAGACAGCTCGAGCGTCAGGTCGTGGGAGGCGAGCTCACTCACCAGCTCTCTGCTTGCTATGTCTCTAGTCGCTCAACAAATTCTACCGACTGGCCAAACTCAACGACGAGAACGGAGGTGCGTGCGTGCGTTCGTGGATGAATGCGACCCATCGTCCAATGCGCCATTGCCTTTGTGCATGTCCGGCCTCGTGGACTCACTTGGACTGTAACATGAACGACAGGCGATGAACTCTCGCAGTCCCAGAGCCAGATCGAACCTTCGTCGTCAGGTGCGTCCATCTTTCTCCGTGTGCATCGTGCTGCCACGTACGACACGTGCGCGCTCGTGTCCGCCTCTTTCTGCGTATCGTTTGTTTACTTCCATGGCCCATGTGGTAATCATTAATCGTGCTCTGTCTGCCTGTCTCGCTCTCTCTCACTCCAGAGAGCTCGGCCCCGCAGCGCTTGCGTCGGTTCCGCGGATAGTCTGGGATCTATATGCAGCATTAGGACGAATATTACGAACAACACGCATGCGGATTGCATGGAATTGTTGGGCTTTTATTGCAGCATTATGCGTTTGCAAGAACAAATATGGAAGACTCATAAAGCTAGATAGAATGGAGCTCCTAGAAGTCCAATCGCGCCTCACTGTCAATACGACGCCGGCAGGTAGTATGCGCTGTTGCCATCTTTATCCCCACAGCCTCCGCCGGCATTTATCGGTGCGCGTGATGATGTGCGATGCACGGATCTGCGCTCCATGCGCTCCGTTTTCTGAGAGTGCGGGCTCGAGACCAAGACCGGGTTGACCTGGATGATCGGGTTCTTGAGCTGGTTGTTGATCGCTTCCGCACGCTCCCGCTCCCGCTTGTCTTCCTCGGCGGCTGCGACTCCGCACACACCACAGAGCGCAGCGCACACAATGCAGCCGCATGCGTCCTCCGCGTCGTTCATGGGTCTTCCGCTGTGCTGTTGTCTGGGAGTCACGTGTATCCGCTCGCGGCTGCTTGAGCGGACGAGAAGAAATTCGGCAGTGCGTTGTGCCTGCTGCCTCCTCCCTCTCTCAACCGGCCGCCCGCCTCTCCATGGCCCTCGTTACCAGAGCAACCCATCGCAACCGAACGCAGCTCTGTAAAAGAGAGAGGTGTCGTTTCGGAATCTTCCACGGCCGCGACTCGAATGTTCCCAAAACCGACTGGATTGTGTACGCGTACACCACCACGAACAGCCTTTGTTGACTTGGCAGCAGTCGACTTGGTAGCTTTAGCCAATTTTTCAAGTCGACTAGCAATGTACTGATTTGGGGTAACTTTGAGGCTCCTAACTCGTACTTAGCTGAGTAGATTGGAGGTCGAATGGAGCACAACAGTCCAGGCGCCATAGCAGCAGCATGGGCGACACGAATCTCTGGCGCGACCGCAACAAGGTGTTCGTGGCCGGCATCCCCACGAACGTGGACGACAATGGGCTGTACGAGAAGTTCAAGCCCTTCGGCGAGATGCATCAGTCTAAGGTGGTCTACGACAACCGCACGGGTAAGTCCAAGGGCTTCGGCTTCGTGACCTTTTGCGATTACCTGCACGCGCTCGAGGCCGTGGAGAAGCTCAACCAGAGCAAGTGGGACAAGCGCACGCTTAACGTGCGGTTCCTGAACCCCAAGACCGGTGCTGGCGCGCCCAGTGCTGCCGGCGGCGGCTTGACACCCGGGGCGAGCCTCGGCGCTGCCGCCGCCACCGCGCCGCGCCCGACCAAGGTCATTGGCCCGCGCCCGGACGGCTGCACGACCGTGTACGTGGGCAACCTGGCGTACGACATCACGGAGGAGGTGCTGCGCAAGGTCTTCGACAAGTGCGGCAGCATCCGCGCCGTGCGCTTTGCCGAGCACATCCAGACCAAGGAGTTCCGCGGCTTTGGCTACGTGCAGTTCCACGAGGAGCCAGCCTGCGAGCAGGCCATCAAGCTGGACGGCATGATCGTCATGGGCCGCCCCATGAACATTGACTACGGCTCGCGCGACGAGAACACGGCCAAGGCTCGCGAGGACTTGCAGAAGAAGCTCAAGAAGGGTATCTGTAACAAGTTCCAGTCCGGCCAGTGCGACCGCGGCGACGACTGTAAGTTCGCGCATATCCTCAAGGACCAGGACGCCGAGGAGCTCATCCAGCCGGCCGACCGCCCCGTGGGCGTGACCTACACCGAGGAAGCGGCGCCTCCACCCACGAACGCCTCGTCCGACGCACCCGTGTGCATCAACTTCCAGAAGGGCAAGTGCAAGCGCGGCAGCGCGTGTAACTTCCAGCATCTCGGAGCAGCGGCCGCTACGCACAGCGAGGACGCCGGGGCCATCGAGCAAAAGGCCGAAGCTGTGTCTGCACCGGTGCCAGCGGCTGAACCCGTGGGCGAAGAAACCAGCGCCGACGCGGATGCGCCCGTGTGCCAGAACTACCAGAAGAACAAGTGCAAGCGTGGATCTGCCTGTCGTTTCCGCCACGTGCTGGTGCCACAGGAGCCTGAAGAGTACCAGCCACCAGCTGCGCCGGTGCGTGTGATCCGCCCCACCGATGTGGTGCCCGAAGTGGCCGTGTGCCAGAACTACATGCGTGGTCGGTGTATGCGTGGTGCTTCGTGCCGATTCGCGCACACGGGCCACGTGGCGGCTGCCATGGCGGAGCCTGTGGAGGAAGAAGTGAGTTTCTACCAGAAGCGCTTCCAGAGTATCTGCTACAACTGGCAGAACGCACGCTCCTGCGTACGAGGCGATAAGTGCCCATTCCAGCACGAAGGTGCTGATACCGAAGCTCCTGCGGCGGCGGTGTCTAGCAAGAAGTCCAAGAAGCATGAGACGGTAGAACCTGTCGAGGAGGAGGAAGCCAAGAAGGAGAAGAAGCACAAGGAGAAGAAGGTCAAGAAGAGCAAGAAGCGCAAGTCGGCCGACTCGGACGCGGAAGACTCGGACGCCGAGGACAAGAAGAAGAAGAAACACAAGAAGAAGTCCAAGAGCGACTAGACCCCAATAGAGCAGCAACATGTTTGATTATGTTTTTTTACACACTTCGTTTGCCCTCCGTTGTCTCTAATCAATCTTACATGCGCACTGTCGGTGCAACCCATTCATGTGCCAATACGTCGACAGCCTTGATCCGGTCGGTCGGGTTCACCACCAGCATGCGCTGGATCAAGTCTTGCGCATTGGATGACAGATCAAGCCATGCCAACGATTTCGTATCAAACTGTAGTTGCGATACACAAAGCGTGAGTCTTCCCACTCTCGCTCAAAGAGCGCGGCAGATCTAGAGTTTACCTGTCCGCGCACGATGCGATGTCTCAGCTCTGCATCAGTGGCATCGTTCGTTGGGTCGAACGGGTGAATGCCGCACAGAACAATGTACAGCACGACGCCCAGGGCCCAAATATCCATCGCACAGCCGGACGCGCGCATATCCAGGAACTCTGGAGCCGCGTACGCTATTGTGCCGATGCCAGAGTCCATCGACCGTCGGCGTTCACTCTCCTCGTGCTCGCGAAAGGCCTGGCCAAAGTCAATCAGCCTTGTGGTTGCGCGGTCGTTCTCCGTGTGAATCTGCAGAAAGGCATGCGGCCGTTTGTAAGATGCTCGTTGCATCCTATCACAGCACAAAGGAGAGCTAGAGCGTACCAGAATGTTCTCTGGCTTAAGATCTGCGTGGACGACATCGTTCGCGTGTAGATACGACAGCGCCGTGGCGAGCTCGCGAGCCAACTGCTGGCCGTCGCTCTCCGTGAAGACGCCGCTGTTAATGAGGCTGTCGTAGAGCTCCCCGCCCTGGACCAGCTCTGTGACCAACACATAGGAATCTGCAAACACTGTGAGTCTTTCATCCTCCATGGTCTGTCAGGGATAAAGTCCTTACCTGCAGTCTCAAAGGCTTCGCAGAACTCGATCACGTGGTTATGGCCGCCGACCTGCCGCAGGATCGCGGCTTCCTGTAGAAACTTGCTGCAAGAGTCCAACGTGAGCCTTACGTCTCTTGAAGCTCACACGACACAAGTCTCAGCTACTTACGCTTTAGTCGTGCGGTCCTTTCGAATGCACTTGATGGCCATGGGCACCTTGGAGCCCTTGTGGTGGCCCACGTGCACGCGTCCAAAGCCGCCTTGGCCGATCACGCCCTCCATGACGTACTGGTGGTGCACCGTCGAGTGCTTCCGGAGCCATCCGGCGTGCGTCTTGTGGTTGCTTCTGCCCAGGAGCCACGCCGGAGTGCGCTCGAGCATGCCGACCTGCTGCTGCATGGGTGCAGCTTCCGCACGTGTAAAGGCCTCCAGTGTCGGCAGCATCGAGCCGAGACTCAGCGCCAGGCCCAGATGCGCGAGCCCGCGACGAGACATAAGTAGGTCACGCATGCGCGACGCCATGACGTTGTAGTTCTGGATCTGTGTCGCTTGACGCTAGATAACGAGTGAGCGGCAGGACCACTGAACCTTTGGTTCGAGCCGGCTGGCCCTTCGCTTCGGTTCCCTGTCTCGTACTGTGCGTCATCCAGCGCCTTCGCGAGTTCTTTGTTTCAGCCGCCAACTTCCAGCCGTCCGCCTCTTCGCAGGCAAGAATCTGAGACCGTGTCGCACGATGTATCAACTGAAACGGCCGGTGGACCAATCGACCGATTGTGAGATATAGCCAGCCCAAAAACACGATATGTACGCAAGGTGAGTACCATACAGACGCTATCTCAGCGACACGGGGGAGGAGGATGCGTTCTTCGCGCATGATGGGCAACCTCACAGGATCGTACACAGACCTGGGCGTCTCATTTAAACGGCGGCGTGGTAACATTCAGAGAGCATGTACGCTAGAGGTCTTGGGCAACTTCAACTTCATGGCCAGCATCAAACGTACTTTCGTTCTGCCGCGCACCCCGCCGCATCGCCATTCACCCAACGGACCTGTGGTCTCAAAGAAAGAAATGGCATCCACGAAATCCACCCACGGAAAGAAGAACTGCCGTCCAAACTCCAAACCTATGTCGTTCGGCAGCTGCGGTACTACGATGCGGGTTCCATCTTGGTGGACTCGCTCCACTTGTACTGACTGTAAGGCCTCTGAGAAAACCGCCAGGAATGCGAGTTCCTGGACATTAAAGCCCTCAACGCGAAGACAGGATAATTTCTTCAGACAGATTCACCTCTTTGACCCGGACTTTCCATAGAAGTGAGCACAGCGACTGGACTATCTCGCAAACATGCATCTGACAACATCAATTCCGTATCCGAATGCATTCGCATCGCAAAAATGCCAATGCTTCGGCTGGAGTGCAAACGACAACCAACTGGCTTTAAGTGCAGATAGCCTATACTCCCGACACAACCCACTTTGACACTTTAGGCATCATCTTGATCGGCAAGCGATTGATCGGCAAGCTTCCGATTGGAATCCGATCTTCTATGGTGATCTGCTACAAGTGGAGGCAAGCTCCAATCGTCAAAATCGGTCGTGTGGAAACAATTCTGGAGTTTGAATCGATCTTTACACGAACGATGGATGCTGTCAAACCGTTCTACAACCTTGCCTTCTTCCTGTTCAAGATGGCTCGCTTCGCGAAACGAACATGCTCGATCCCGCTGACATTATTCCGGCCCAATTCAAACAACAAGCGGACGATTGAGCTTATCAATAATGTCGTCGTGCACACGATCGAACGGAAAGAATACAGTGACCGAGCTGACTTCGCTAGGCTCGAGCACATTTACAAGGATCTTCCAGATTTGTGCAATCGAGCGCATGGAAATACGAATCTCCAAGAGGTTTTTAATCTCAGTCTGCCTAGCAATAAGGTGCCGTGAATCGTTGTGGAACCAAGTCCGTTAGGGTTTCAACGGCTTTCACGCAGCTTCGATCATGTTGACTGGTATCAACTAGGCCAGCTCATCAACTCGCTGGATTTTTCATCTGACCGACGATTTGATTGTGATTCGAACTGCTCTTCTGACGGCTGTGTGTGGATGCGCGATCTCTTACTGCTGATGCTACGCTGGCGCAACTAAAGCGATATTTTTACCTCAGGAGTATAGGCTAATTCTCTAACAAGTTAAGCGCTTTTTGGGG